>RBNI01002285.1:0-18985 GCA_003990745.1 Jimgerdemannia flammicorona | reverse complement strand
GAAAAAAAAAAAAAAAAAAAAGAAAAAAAAGAGAGAGGAGAAGAAGAAAACAAAAACATAGAAAAAAAAAAAAAAAGGAGTCCAAGAGACAATAAAAAAAAAAAAAAAAAAAAAAAAAAAAAAAAAAAAAAAAAAAAAAAAAAAAAAAAAGAGACAATACCTTATTGGTAATAGCAAAAGGAAGAAGGCACTGCACCAAAACAGATGTACTCCAGATGTAGCTGAAGGCACTAGAATCTATGAAAAAGTGGAGAAAACACTGATCAGATACTGATAAAAGAGCAGCTCATCACTATTGCCTCCCTCTCACTGCCCTGCAACAGGTACAGCAAACCAACCCAAGGTAGAGGGGGTAATATTTGTGGAAAGTAGACTCAGAAGGTCACCTATCAAACCATTGTGACTGGTAAGGTAGTAGAGAAAGAAGATGTATGATAACTTTTCTCTCACTCTGCCCATATATCTTCTCTACTAAGTAGTACCAACAATCTTCTTATAGACCCCACTCCAGCCACTAACTCATCAAAATATCCCCCATCAGCCCTTCTCATCTCATTACTTACTCCTTTAAACTCAACTGCCATCTCTCCTTAAAAACAAATAACCAGTACTCTACCAATCCTACTTATATAGCTAAAGTCTACCCAATAGTGAGCTACTTATTTCTAACCCTACTTACCAATCTATCTCTCAAATCCTCCCATTGACCTCTCATCATCTCTCCTCCTCACAACATCCAATCTATTCCTAATTGCTAACTAAAAGCCTTTAAGTACTTTATACTCTTCTAGCCAATATTTTGGTATCTGTACAAACCTCTCTTCCTACTCTATATTATAATACTCCTTACAGTCAAATTATCCACCCTTTATGAGGTGATCTGAATAAAAGTTGAGTATGATATTCTATCTCAGCAAGTATCACCAAACTACTCAGAACATAGGTAGCAGCTAGTATTGTATCTCAGCACTCTAGGATCAGATACTATCCCAGTCCCACTCTTTACTAATACCTGCTATCTGCTAGCCACTAGGCCATATATCCTATCCTAACCCTCTCTGGCACTCCACTTTATCACTAATATTGAAGTCAAGTAGTAGAGTATCCTCTAATAATACTTGATCTCATCTCTATATTACTGGGTCCCACAGTACCTCTTCTTCAACCCCCTGCTAACAAAGACCAATATGGTATATCCCATTAACTACTCTATCAGAAACCCTATATTGTATGCATCTACTGCCCCTAAGCCTAACTAAAGACAGTAGATCCTCTGAGGAGCTCTTTGGAGAAACTCTCATCTCTCAGATCTTTTACATCAAAGGGATCCAGCTGTCTCTCCTCATTCTATAGTCCTCTTTAGTCACCATTCTCTCAGATAATACAATCTCTTTAAGAAGTCAACTAGCTCAAGACCTCCTCTATCTACTAGTAAAGACAGAATTTCCCAGCTAACCTAACTCTACCTCTCAGCCCAGATCTAGTCTTTGGCTAACTTTAATAGCCTTTTTATTACTCAAGTTAGAAAGTCCAAATAATATATCAAATACTATAGCTTTGAAAGCCAGTAGATATTTAGAATTAAAATACAGCCTACCAAAGAGATATAATGGCCACCTCAGCTCTACAGAGCTTCACTCTAAATAACTATCTACTGCTCCCACTACATTCTAGGTAGGACTGATCCATAGACTGAAAGAAAAATGCCCAAGTATCTTATAGTATCTCCAGTGGAGACAATTGTTCCAAATGTACAAAAAACACTTTCTTCAGTAATATTTAGATTACACAACTTTCTGACAACACTCACAATACAGTTTTTAGAGAGAAGATACTAGTAACATGACAAGCGATGAGCATTCCAAGGTATATACTAGGCAGGGGAACCCAAGTGTATTTAACTGGTAATATGTGAAGAGGGGCCCTGGCTGGGGGGGAAGTATGAGAGGCTTGCTGACAGGAGAATGTGAAAGAGAAGGAAACAGTATTGAGGACAGGGGATCAGGAGGGCAAGCTTCATAGATAAGGTGAAGGAGAGATAGCCAGTGACTAGACTGGAGGGTTGACTGAGGAGGGGTAAGGAGATGACAAAGAATGCAGGACAGTAGCTGCAGAGGAGAGTCCCTCTGGGGGACCAGAGTAGTGAGGCTAACAGTATAGTAGCTAAGGGGGTAACTGCTGATGAGAGTGTGATGGGTAATCTGGAAAAAAATCTAAATAAAACTGCTGATAGTAGACTGAGTTGTGGGAAGAGCATGAGGCCTAGTGATCTAGCTGATGATATAATGGGCCTGGCAGTAGCCCTGTTACTCAAGAAGTCAATCTCGAAGTTTATAGTTATCTTGTACTTCTGGGGCTTAGTAGTGATGGCAAAAATAGTTCTGGGGCTAATTATGAAGCAGATGAATGGTACAGCATCTGTTAAGTTCCTGAGGGACCTGGAAGGAGTGGAGGTGGGCTTTGAGAAGGCAGGGCCATTGGAGAATATGCTGAAGACTAGGTTGATGGTTGGGGAAGTATGTGTCCTAATGATATACTACTTGAGGTGGGATCCTAGGGTAGTGCAGCTCCTGGTAAAAGGGGTTTCTACAGTAACTGCTGTAGAGATAAGGAGGAGAGTTGAGGAGGTCATGACTGAGTACAGGAAGGTAGTCAATGTAGGGTTCAGGGTCTGAGAAGGGACCTCTTTCTGGACAAAGAATGTTGATATCTGGATTTGGTTGGTAGAGAAAGAGGCTACTGGGAAGGCATATAATTAGCCTTCAGTAATGGTGTGGGGAGCCTTTGTATATAAGGTGATAAGGGTGAAGAAGAGTGAAGAGGAGGAAGAGGATCTGTTAGAGGTACTGAAGGAGCTGAGTAGTGTAGTGAAGTGGAGAGTGAAGGCTTGGAAGACATATATAGAGTTGTTACACTTGGGGATTGTGGATGAGAAGTGTGTCTATGTTGATAAGGAGCTGTGGGAGAGGTTTCAAGAATATAAGAGGCAGAGAGAGTTGCTGGCAAAACTAGAGGGAGGGGTGAAGAGGGCTGTTGGTAGTAGTGAGGATACTGGAGGAGCCAGAGCAATTGTCTGGGCCAACAGAAGTAGACAGAATATGAAGGTGGGTCCAGAGGAGGTCAGGAAGACACTGAGCAAGGACCTGTATGAAGATGGTATATTTGAAGTCTGGGAGGATACTTCTTCTCCTCTTATCAGAAGAGGACCAGTTGCAAGAGGCTAGGTGGTAGAGGATATACCAATATATAGTGCCCAGTGAGTGCATTTTGGAGTTCCTGAGGTAGCAAAGGGGGGTTGGATAGTAGCAACTGGTGAGGATGAACTGATGGATGTCTCAAAGGAGGAGTGGGATGAGAATATAAGTACAGAGGTAGATACTTCAATGTTGGATAAAGGAAGGCCAGCAACTCTAGAGAAGAAGGAGGTGAGAAACCTACTATGGATATATAGGATGATGAACAACTTTGCAGCTGAAGAGTTGGGAGAAGTGGACCTGTAAGTGATGAGTGATAAGCATTGAGTACAGATCCTACATAGTAATGGAGTAGTAGAGACACTGAAGGTAGAGATACTTGTAGTTTTCTTAGAAGAGGAAGATTATGAGGTTGATATGAAGAGAGAGGCCAAGCTGGCAGTTGCTGCTGGTGAGCAGGCTGCCTTCTGTTGGACAGAGCATCATGGATTGCAGCTCTGACAGAAGGCCTGCCTGGAGTATTGTGAGGATTTTGAGAAAAAGGAGGTTGGTGAACTAACTGAACTTCTGGTTAGATTGGAGGTGAGGAGAGGAGGTAGCTGAGGAACACAACTTGGACTTGGCACAGAAAAGGATGAATGTGGAGTTGTAGAGGATGAGTATGACTCTTAATATTACTTCTTATGAATAGTATAATAAATATTTTTTCTTTAAATGTAAATAGGCTGTGGGGTTCAGTTAAGCATCAGAACATTTTTACTTAGTTGAAGAGCTTGGAGGCTGATCTATTTCTTTTGCATGATGTTAGATGTGAAGATAACTTGGACAAAATGAAATAGATGATAAAATGGGGAGGTGTGGCAGTTTGGAAGAATAAGGTTGGGATCCTAGTATAGAGAGACAGAGGGGAGATATAAGATATGAGAAGCTGGGGGGACAGACTGGTCTGGAGAGAGTGGATTTGACCAGGTTGGAAGCTGGTTATGATGGGGTCCTACATACTACTGTCCTGCTATATACAGTGAGAGAGTGGATTGGGTGAAGGGACTCCTGGAGAGTGGGACCCTCATAGGGGCTGGAGTGGATATTCTTGGAGAGGACTTTAATATGGTCCAGAAGGTATTGGTGGATAGGACTGATGGAGAGTAGGGGACTGAGGACAGAAGTAGAGAGTTAGAGATATGGGAGGAAGTGGAGAGGTTGAGTGCTCTAGTAGATACCAGTAGAGGTTTCTGAGATAATCAGAGGATATATATATACTGGGCAAATGGTCTGAGTATGAGGATTGACTGGATGCTAACAGTGGACTGCTGGGGCTTAGATGTTTAAAAGTCACTAGAGGCTGAGTGGTGTCTATAATCTGATCACTAGAGACTGTTGGGACAGAGACATTTTGGAGAGAGTGAGAATGGGTCTGGACATTGGTACCTCAATTCCTCTTTGTTGGCTGAGAAGGGTTTGTAGGACAAGTGGGCAGAGGAATTCAGCAGAAAATAGAGGGCTGAGTACAAGAGGGGGCTGCAGTTAGTGTTTGGTAAGTGAGGTTAAAGGAGGCTACTAGGGTTTACTAGAGTGAAGTTAGCAAAGTAATAGAAAGATAGAGGAGAAGGAGAGTAACCTGGGCTTCTGCTAGATTGGCTGGGCTTTTGGAAGACTGGGCAGAACTCTTAGTCCTGGAGAGGGCAGAGGACTGGAGGGTAATGTAGGTAAGGTTGGAGGTTGTAGAGTTACAACAGGTATTGAGAGAGGAGGAAGAGATGAGAGTGTAGGGTTTAGCTGTACAATTATGCTGGCAGGGGTTGGAGGAGGGGGAGAGGCCCTCTAGGTATCTTTCAAGGACCCTTTGGGTAAAGAGAGTAAAGTAGTGATGGGAAGGGGTTCTTGATTCTAGTGGTCTGCTGATATATGACTCACAAGACATTCTGGGCTTATTGAAGAAGAGGTGGAGTGATTTGTAGAGTGAGAAGGAGGGTGGGGCTGATACTGCTACTATAGAATGTGCTTTGGAGGAATGGCACTCACTACAGATTGATGGGCTGGATGGCTTAGTGATGCCAGTTCAGAAGGAGGAAATTTTCTAGGTTCTTACTGTGACTATACTGGACACAGCACCAGGAGAGGATAGTCTGCCCTGGGACTTCTGGAAGAAGATGGTAGATATCCCTGGAGTGATGGGAGAGTTGATAGTACTTTGTAACTTAGTACTATAGTCCTGAAGATGGGTAGGAGAGCAGGATCTGAGGCTGATGGCTCTGCTCTTCAAGGATAAGAGTAGGAGGGAGAACTGGAGGAACTGGTGACCCATTATGCTACTGGATATAGACAGAAAGTTAGTCACTAAGATGGTGATGGCATAGCTGTAGAAGATGGCCTAGTAAGTCTCAGGTGAGGAGCAGCAAGGTTTTGTAGGAGACTGGCTCATTAGAGATGGCATGGCCTAGGTGTATAGTATTATTGAAGAGGCTCGAGCCTATGGACTGGATGAGAGATTGGTCTTCTTAGATTAGGAGAAAGCATATGACTATGTGCAGTAAGTCAGACTGGCAAAGGTTCTGGACAGGATTGGTACCCCTCAGTAGTTCCAAGTAGTAATGATCAGCTTACTGAAAGGGAGTAGAGTGGCACTCATATATAATGAGCATAGAGGGGTGGTATTTCCTCTGGAGAGAGGTATTCTCCAGGGGGACCCACTGTCTCCTATCTTATATACTCTCTCCTTAGAGTTATTGATAGATAGAATTAGGTGGAAGATTGTAGGGCTCTCTATATTTGGTATTGTATGGAAAGTTGGAGTCTTTGTAAATAATATAGTAGTTGGTCTGGGGTTGATTGCTGATGTCAAGGTACTCTGAGAAATAGTAGAGTAGTATGAGATACACTCTGGGGCTAAACTTAACTAGTGTAAGTGTGAAATGATAACTTCCCAATCTAGGTGATCTGCTACTTTCTTACTAAGGAGGCATTCTCCTGCTTCCATATCAATGATAGTCTCAAAGATTCTATCCTTGATTTGACAGATTGCATAGGCAGAGGTCTTATGGTTGTCTTCACTTTCTTCTCCTAAGTCCTCCTGAATATTGTTGGCCTCAGTTATCTTCCATTCTTGTTCCTTGGTTGTTTCAGCAAGTCCATATCTCATTTGCTATCTGAATGTAGACATTTCTACCAGCTAGCTGAAGATTGCATTGACTTTTTGTTGACTGAGATCCTTGAAGATATGTATCATACTTGAAGGTCTTGATTTTGCAAAGCTTCTTCTCCTTTTCTCCTTCACTGGCTGAAGTGATTTCTTGGATGATATCTTAAATAGTCTGTTCTAGCTCTATATTTTGATCCATTTCTTTACCTTGACTTTCTGTAGCAGTCTCCATCTGCTTTTCTACAGAGTTCTTCTTGAGTCTCTCTGGTGATCTCTTGTAGGATTGTTTACAGATATCTTTCCTGATAGTCTTAGCAGAGTAGGCTTCCCATTCCTCTTCATCTGATTCCCCAATCTTCTCAAAAGTGATGATATTAGTCTGTTCCTTATTTTGAGTAGTATTTCTTAGCTGTGCCTTGCACTTGATTTCACTCATATATTTATATGAGTAGTGGTCCTCTTCTCTGTAAGTATAGTAGATACATACCTCTCTTCTTGTCTAAGATGGTAGCAAATTTCTGAACTGGATGGCAGTCTCTTTCTCTGATTTCCTTTACTGTATCTCCTAGATGGACAGTTATTTTGGCAAACTACTTGGTGAGTTCCTCTATAGGGTCACTATTTCTCTGTTGTTTAGTAGCTCTTAGTTGAGATGTATTTTGATTGATCACTATAGTAAAGATCATGCTAGTTGCCTTAAGTGCTTTGATTCTGACTCCAGTGACTCTCTCTATTGTATGATCTTGTAGGTATCTGGCTATCCAGTATTGCTGAGCATAGGTGATCTTCAGGACTATTGGTGATGAGTGAATGATTAGGACTATCTCTGGGTAGATTCCTTTCATAAAGGTTGCTTTGGCTACTTGATCTCTGATGGCAGCAGCATAATTTGTAAGGATTATCTGATATTGGATTCTAGTGTAGAATGTATTTAGATCCTCACTCATTCCTTAATATGTTATATTGAGCTAATTCTTCAGAGCTTGTTTGATCTCATCTATATAGTAGGTGGCTCAGAGTCAGGTCTTCTGTGCTACTAGCATAGTATCATAATTATTTCCTATATAGGTTACAGCTGTAAATGCTGCTCTTACTGGTCCTTAAAGACTGAAGAGCATGAGGATTACTTGCTGCCTTACTGTCAGACCCCTTACAGTGGTATATTACTCAAAATCATCAATGAAGATAATGATTGACTTGTCTGAAGTATAACTGTGGAATACTGGTGGTCTTATATCTATCTTGTCTGGATATCTTAGTTCAATTTATATAGTTGTTCAGATGGTGACAGTTGTTCATTATTCAGTTTAAAAGTGAGGGATTCATCTTGAATCACCAGTCAATAGGTACCAAGTTATAATATAGCAGACACTTAATCTTGAAAGTATATCAGATTTCTGTATCTTGAAAACTTGATCTTCTTTGACTTTGTAGAGTCCTTGAGATACAGGGGTAGGTGAGTTTGAAGTGTATCTACCCACAGGCTTACTAGTTTTTTTGCTTTCTCTTTGCTTTGAACTATTTCAATCTGAGATTTATTTACTCTAAGATATTATGTTATTTATACAAGTTTGCTAGCTATGAGGTGGGTGGCTAAGTTATAAGTTATTTCAAAAGTGTCAAAGCATTTTGACATTGTCAAAATGCTATACTATATCAGGTCTTTAATTTCAAATCTTTTAAAATATTTAGAAATTATTGAAATCAGGGACTGCTAACTATGAGGCTATACTAATTTGGGACTAGTAGTAATCAAGTATCTATTCTCTATTTCATTCTTCCAAATTTGATTCTACTATTACAATATATACTAAAAATACTAAATAGTATACTAGTAGTAATATTTATAAGTTATATATTTTCTTAAAAAATAGTCTGGATATATATATTATACTTATTAATCTCTATATTAGTTAGAATTAAATTATGATTAGTATATAGTTTATTAGTTTTTTTTATAATAAGTTTTATATATAATAATAAGTTATTTAAAATTAAATAGTAAAAAGATTAAAACTAAAAGAGACTCTGAAGTAAGTATTATCTTATTATTAAATAGATTATTATTTTTGACTTTATTATTATTAAAGCTATTAATATTAAGTTATAATATCTATAAAATCTAGTTTTAATAATCTGAGAGTAAGATATTAAATATATATATTATATATTAATTAATTTATACTATTAATTTATCTATAAATAAGAGTACTGATCATCTTACTTATAGTAATATTATAAGAGAGTTACTTTATTAAAATACTGTTATGTAGTTCTAAAAGGGTTTTCTAGATGTTCTAGACATTCTAGAAGACTGTTTTCTTAAGGTCAAGATCAATTTCATATAGAGTATATTTTCTATATTTATTGATTTCAAGATTAGATTAATATCTCAACCAAAGTCTCTTTTTCAGACTTATTCTAAATGTTCAGAATTTTCCATATTTTAGAAAGTTCAAGAAACTAAGACCAGCTTAGTTGAATTAGTATATTGCTATAGATAATACCCAATTAGAAAATTTCAGAATATAGTTAGAAGTAAGACCTAATAGAGTACAGATTTACTTAAGAGTAGTTTTTAGGTTATTAAATAGGTTTATTTGCTATTTATAATATTGCTATACTAGAAGTAGTATATGAAGAAATATTTGTGTAGAGAAGAGTTCTTCTGAATTTTTGTCTATATTTCTATCTATATTTCTAAGATCTGAGAGAGTAGGTATTTATACTAATAGAAGACTATCTGGACTATATTAAATATAGATATAGTACTTAGTGATTTGATGAGTCAGAATATAGTTATATAGTATAAGTATAAACTGATATATCAAAAGATCATTTAACTGATAAGTCAGTATACAGTCATATAGTATAAGGCTAATTTAACTATATTAATAACTACTAAGCTATCTATAAGTTTAGATACTATCTGGATATTCTTTGATGAGATCACTATTGATGACATTATCTCTGATAAAGTAGTCATCTAGAAAGAATGGTTCTTGGATTATATCTTCTTATTCATTCATATAGTAGTAGGTTGGAATCATATTATTATTCTATAGAATAGTATCATCTGTTTCATATATTGGGTAGAGTATCAGTGAGTAAAGAAGGAGTATATCATCTTTACTTTCATTGGATTTGCTATCAGCATATCTTTGGTAGGTTACAGTACTATATATTACAGAGTTGTAGTATACTAATAGCTGTGGTTCATTTTGTTTATACTTAGGAGATGGAGTTATTGGTTTGATCTTAAGGATTGTCTGGATATATAGGTTATATTCTCTGGTTTCTTTATTGTAGTTAAAGTAATCAGATATAAATATAGGTTAATATTCATACTAGTAGTCATTATTCCAATAGATCTCATAGGTAGTTATAAACTATTATAAGTTCATTAGCAAGATTGGTAAGATAATCAGATTTGACAGAGATCCTTAACTAGAGATCATATTGATATTGAAGGGATCATTATCTTCTACTTCATTGTTATTAAACTAGTTTATATCATAGATATCCTTCATGGTATATCCAACTTGAGGCATTTATAGAATATAGTCATCAGAGTATAGGAAGAGTCTATCTGTAGTTTAAATATACTTGATATACTTGTAGTTAAGTTCTTATATCATATCATTGATTTGGCCATAAAACAGTGTGGTAATCATTTCAGCAGTAGTAACTCAGAGGTGGGAAATAAAGGTACTATATTTGTAAAAGAGTTCTCAATATTTATGAGTGATGAGTTTCTGATATTGAGACATTTTAGTAATATTTGTATTATAGTGATGGCTAATCATAACTTCCAGAAGACAGTTAATCTGATAGTAGCTTGAGATTTGTCTGATTCAGTAGACCTCACTAAGCATATTCAGGGTATTTCATCAAGCTTCTACAAAATAGAGGGTACTAGGCTATGAATATTTATAAGAGATAAGAGAGCTGTAACTTAGTTAATAACAGCATTTCAAATGTCAGCACAGATGTAGTTATAGACTTCAGTGGTCATGTTTGGATATATGTTTGAGAGTTATAGTTATTTATTTAGTTTGTTATAGTTCTTCATTTTGATATATTTATATATTCAGTATATATTTTTAGTCCTAATTGGTAAGGTTTTATTTGTATAAATCTTATATTCTATAACTTCAAGTTGACTCAGCTTTATGATCTGTGACTTCAGTTTGACTCAGCTTTATGATCTGTGACTTCAGTTTGACTCAGCTTCATAATCTTATATATGATTTCTGAATTTATTCTGAGGGTAATGTGCAATTTCAGTGGCTTAGAGATTGTATACTTATAGATATAAAGATAGAAAATATAGCTACTGATATTGACAAATAGTTCTTAATATTTATAAGTAATAATTATTTAGTAATAAGATAAATTGGCTTATTTAAGTTCTAATAGTAGTCATTTAGTTTTTCTAGAAGTTATTTAATTTAAAGTAACTTAAGATTTATTCAATTTAGTAAGCTTTATTAATTATATTCAACTGATTTCTATAAAGTAATAGTATATCAAACTATATTATTTTTTAAAGATTCAAATTTGATAGTAGAGTTAATAATTACTTACTAGATATTAGAGTAGATATAATTATAAATAACTAATAGTATATTTGTTTATAGATCTATTTATACTTATTTAAAATTATTATAATTCTTTAAATTTAATATACAATAAGTATAGTTTATATATATATATATATTACTTAGTTTTTAATTTATAAGATTTTATTTTTTCATTTATACTTATTTTATATTATAATAAGTTAGTAGAAAAATATATGAAGTTACTATTTAAATTAGTCACTATAATTTAGCTATATACTATATTAGATATATTAGATAATCAGAACTACTCTACTGTACTAACTTATATAAATAATCCAGATAGTTAAATATTATCAAAAATAGCAATCTATAGTTAGCTATATAGTAATCAGATAGTAACTATAACTATATAAAATATCTCAGAGATTTGAGTAAATAAATCTTAGTCTAAAAAGTTCAAAAGTAAAAAATAAGTCTGTCTATATATTATACTTTGAGAGATATATCTCAAAAGCTACTTAATCTAGGAATAATTGCAATACTTAGAAGAAATATCTACTTTACAGATTTTTTTTTTTTTTTTTTTTTTTTTTTTTTTTTTAATAAACTCAAAGTTCTGCAGAATTTTATTAGAAGAGAATCTAAAATATTTAGGCCAAAACCCTCTTTTACTACTTTTTGAGTATTATACTTCTATTAATTTAGGCTAGCTATTATCTAGCAGCTCAACTATATCAGGTATAGTAGAGCTTATGAATATCTATATCTCATTCTAAATACTATACTCTTTCTATCACCAGAAAGTAAATGACTATATACCTATGACCAAAGGCATATGTCTGAAACTCCAATATATGTATAAGACTATATCTAAGCTAATTTACATAGTTTCTACTACTCTAAGTAAAGTAACAAACAAAAATAAAATCTCCATCAAAGTACAGAATAGTGAGTAGAACCTAATTCTTCCAGATAAGATGAGTAGAGAACTTACATATGAGATGACAGAAGACCCCCAATACTTTACTACTCAAGTTTGTAGACTTCAATCAAATTACTATATCAGCTCTCAGTTCTAGTTAAGTATAGCTAAGACATCTGATCTGAGTAGCCTTGGATCCCTCAATTATTTCTAATAACTGAGATCCAATCCTACATATGTATTATCAAAAGTAGCTGAGAGTAATACCTACTACTTAACCAATCAGAAGATCTTATCAATATAATATTCACTCTAGCCCCAATGATCACCCCCAGCCTAGTATCTTACTAGTTCACTATAATCATCCTTTCTCCTATCTATAATGACCATCTCCTCTCTTATCTCAACTCTATCCAAAAAACAGTCATATATGTCAGTACTACACTTGCCAGAAAGCTCACCAAAGCTCAGAGGGCCCCACTATAAGTGCTGAGGACCTGTAGATAACCTATACTAGTACTTAATATCTAAGGTTAGCTAATACTCTATATAGTCCATTATACATCCAGATGATATCTTATTGATGATGGCAAAAGGAAGAAAATACAACACTAAAATGAATATACCTCAGATATAGTCAGAGATATCAGAAATTACAAAAAAGTAGAGAAAACACTGATCTGATATTGATAAAGGAGCAACTTATCACTATTACCTCTCTTCTACTATACTCTTATAGGTATAGTAAACTAATTTGAGATAGAGAGAGTAGAATAAGAGAAATGAGACTCAGAAGATTGTCTACCAATCTTGTAGCCAATATGATAGTAAAGAAAGAGACAGTCACTCTATAGCTACTCTTAGGAGATTGTAAGCTTTATTTTATTTTATTTATTTTATTTTATTTTATTTTATTTTTTTAATAAACTTAAGTCTTATAGATTTTTATTAAAAGAGAACATAGATTATATAGACTAAACCTCTTCTCTACTCTTCACTGAGCACTATATCCTTATTAAACCTAGGTTAGCTATTATTTAGTAGCTTAACTATATTAGATAAGTAGGACTTATATTAGACTATATCTCATTTTGCACATCATGCTCTCTCTACTATTAAAGAGAAAGTAACCATATATTTACAACTGAAGATATATATATATCCAAAATCCCAACATTTCAAGGCTATACTTAAGCTAAATAGAATAGTTTCTACTACTCTAAAAAAAGTAATAGATAAAGAAAAATCTCTTAAAAAATACAGAATAGTAGATAGGATCTAGTTCTTCTCAATAAGATAAGTAGAGAACTTATATATATCTTTCTCTGGTAATATTCAGGTTACACAACTTTCTGACAACATTCACAATATGGTTTTTGAAAAAATAATACTAGTAATATAGTGAGTGATGAGTGTTCTGAGGTGTGTACTGGACAGAGAAGTCCAAGTATATTTGACTAGTAACATGTAGAGAGAGGCCCTGGATTGGAGGGAAGCATGAGGGGCCTGTTGGTAGGAGAATATAGAAGGAGAGAGAGCAGTATTAGAGGACAGGAAATCAGGAGGGTGAGCTTTGCAGATATGGTGAAGGAGAGACAGCCAGCAACTAGACTGGAGGACTAGCTAAGGAGGGGCAAGGAGACAGCAAAGACTGCAGAGTGGTAGCAGCAGAGGAGAGTCTCTCTGGGGGGCCAGGATAGTGGGGCTGGCAGTATAGAGGTTGAGGGAGTGACTGCTGATGGGAACATAATGGGTAATCTGAAAAAAAATCTAGATAGGACTGCTGATGATAGACTAGGTGATGGGAAGAGCACAAGGTCTAGTGACCTGGCTGATGGTGTAATAGGCCTGGTAGTGGCCCCATTACTTAAGAAGTTGATCTTGGAGTTTGTGGTTATCTTGTGCTTCTGGAGCTTGGTAGTAATGGCAAAGATAGTTCTGGGGCTAATTGCTAAGCAGATGAATGGTGTGGCATCTGTTAAGTTTCTGAGGGGCCTGGAAGAAGTAGAGGTGGGCTTTGAGGAGGCAGGACTATTGGAGGAGACACTGAAGGCTGAGTTAATAGTCAGGGAGGTGTGTGTCCTGATGGCATACTGCTTGAGGTGAGATCTCAGGGTGGTGCAGCTCTTGGTGAAAGGGGTTCCTATAGTGACTACTGTGGAGATAAGGAGGAGAGTTGAGGAAGTCATGACCAAGTATGGAGAGGTAGTTGATATAGGGTTCAGGGTCTTAGAAGAGACTCCCTTTAGGACAGGGGATGTTGATATCAGGATTCAGTTGGCAGAGAGAGAGGCTACTGAGAAGACTCATAATTGGCCTCAGTAATGGTATAGAGAGCCTTCATGTATAAGATGATGAGGGTGAAGAGAAGTGAGGAGGAGGAAGAGAACCTGTTAGAGGTGTTAGAGGAGCTGGATGGTATAGTAGAGCAGAGAACAAAGGTTTGGAAGGTATATGTGGAATCAACACACTTGAAGATTATTGATGGAAAGTATATCTATGTTGATAAGAGAGATATGAGAGAGGTCCCAAGGTTGTAAGTAGCAGAGAGAGTTGCTGGCAAAACTAGAGAAAGAGGTAAAGAGGACTGCTAGTAGTAGTGAGGATACTAGAGGAGTCAAAGTAAGTATTTGGACTGGCAGAAGTGAAGTGATTGTAAAAGTTGGTCCAGAGGAGACCAGGAAGGCACCAAGTAAGGACCCATATGAGGATAGTACATTTGAAGTCTGGGAGGATTCTCCTTCTTCTTTTATCAGATAGAGACCAACTGTAAGGGATCAGGTGGTAGAGGATGTGCCAATGTGTAGTGTCCAGCATGTGCACTTTGGAGAATCTGAGGTGGCAAAGAGGGGACAGATAGTGGTAGTTGATAAGAAAGAACTGGTAGATGTCTCAGAGAAAGGATAGGATGAGACTGTAAGCATAGAGATAGATATATCAATACTAGGTAGAGGAAGACCAGTGACTCCAGAGAGGAAGGAGGTAGGGAACCTACTATGGTTGTGCTGAATGATAAACAACTTTGTAGCTGAGGAGTTGGGAGAAGTAGATCTGAGAGTGATGAGTGATGAGTATTGGGCACAGATTCTGTGTGGTGATGGAGTAGTGGAGGTATTGAAGGCAGAGATACTTGCAGTTTTCCTGGAGAAGAAAGGGTATGAGGTTAATAAGGAGAGAGAGGCTGAGCTGGCAGTAGTGGCTGGTGAGTGGGCCACCTTCTATTGGGTAGAGCATTATGGATTACAGCTCTAGCAGAAGGCCTGTCTAGAATATTGTGAGGATTTTGAGAAAAAGGAGAATGGTGAACTAAATGATCTTCTGGAGGGATTGGAGGTGAGGAGAGTTGAAGAGGAGGAGGTGGCTATAGAATACAACTTAGACTTGATACAGGAAAGGATAGATGTAGAGTTATAGAGGGCAAGCAGAAATTTTAACATTATTTCTTATGAATAGTATAATGAACATTTTCTCTTTGAATGTGAATAGACTGTAGGGTTTGATTAGATGTTAGAATATTTTTACTTGGCTTAAGAGTCTGGAGGCTGATCTTTTTCTTTTATAGGATATTAAGTGTGAAGATAACTTAGATAGATTGCAATAGATGATAGAATAGAGTAGAGTGGCAGTTTGGAAAGATAAGGTTGGGATCTTAATCTGGAGAGACAGAGGGGAGATATAAGATATGAGGAGCTGGGGAGACAGGCTGGTCTGGGGAGAGTGGATTCAACCAGATTGGGAGCTAGTTATGGTGGAGTCCTGCTACTGCCCTGCTGTATATGGTGAGAGAGTGAATTGGGTGAAGGGACTCCAGAAGAGTGGAGTACTTGCAGAGGCAGAAGTGGACATTCTTGGAGGGGACTTTAATATGGTCTGAAATGTGCAGGTGGATAGAACTGATAGAGAGAAGGGAGCTGAAGATAGGAGTAGGGGTCTGGGGTTATAGGAGGAAGTAAAGAGATTGAGTTCTCTGATAGATACTGACAGGGAACTCTGAGGAGATAGGAGGGTCTACATGCACTGGACCAATGGTCTGGAAATAAGGATTGACTAGATGTTGACAGCAGATCAATGGGGTTTGGATGTTTGGAAATCACTGGAGGCTGAGTAGTATCTGTAGTCTGATCACTGGGGGCTATTAGAGCAGGGTCACTTTGGGGGAAGTGAGGATAGACCTGGACATTAGTGCCTTAACTTCTCTTTATTGGCTGAGAAGATGTTGTGGGATAAGTAGATAGAGGATATTCAGTAGCAAATAGAGAGTTGGATACAGAAGATGGCCCCAGTGGATATCTGATAAGTGAGGTTGAAGGAGGCTGCTAAGGTCTACTAGAGTATAGCTAGAAAGGAGGCTGGAAGGCAGAGGAGGAAGAGAGTGACCTGGGCTTCAGTTAGATTGACTGGACTTTTGGAGAGTTGGGCAGAGCTATTGACCTTGGAGGGAATGGAGGACTGGAGGGTGAGGCAGGAAAAGTTAGAGGTTGCAGAGCTATAATAAGTATTGAGAGAAGAGGAGAAGATATAGGTGTAGAGTTTGGCTGCATGGCTTCACTAGTAGGGGCTGGAGAAAGGGAAGAGGCTCTCTAAGTTCCTTTCAGGGTTCCTTAGAGTAAAGAGAGTGTGACAGAGATGGAAGGGGGTCCTGGATTCTGATAGTGCACTGGTACATAGTTCTCAAGACATTTTGAGTTCACTGAAAGAGAGGTGGAGTGGTCTGTAGAGTGAGGAGGAGGGTGGGGCTGATGAGGCTGCCATAGAATACACTTTGGAGGATTGGTACCCACTACAAGTAGATGGGCTGGGCAGTCTGGTAGTACCAGTATAGAAGAAGGAGATTTACTAGGTTCTTACCATAATAATGCTGGATATGGCACCAGAAGAGGATGGTCTGCTCTGGGACTTTTGAAAGAAGATGGTAGAAGTCCCTGGAGTACTGGAGGAGTTGATGGTACTTTGCAACTTGGTCCTGCAGTCAGGAAGGTGGGTGGGTAAGCAGGATTTAGAGCTAGTGGTACTGCTTTTTAAGGACAAGGGCAGGAGGGAGAACTGGAAGAACTGGTGACCAATAATGCTACTGAATATGGACAGAAAGCTGGTCACTAAGGTGGTGGTGGCAAGACTACAAAAAGTGGCCTAGCAAGTCTTGGGGGAGAAGCAGTGAGGTTTTATAGGAGACCAGCTAATTAGGGATAGTATGGTATGGGTGTATGGTATTATTGAAGAGACTCAAGGTTGTGGACTGGATGAGAGATTGGTCTTCTTGGATCAAGAGAAGGCTTATGACTATATTTGGTGGGTCTAGCTGGTGAAGGTACTGAATAGGATTAGTATCCCCCATCAGTTCCAGAAGGCAATAGTCAGCCTGTTGAAAGGGAGTAGAGCAGCACTTATATATAATGAGTATAGAGGAGTGGCATTCCCTCTAGGTAGAGGTGTTCTCCAGGGAGACCCACTGTCACCTATTCTGTATACTCTGTCCTTGGAGCTATTGATGAATAGGATCTGATAGAAGATAGTGGGGCTCTTAGTATTTAGTGTAGTGTGGAAAGTTAGAGCCTTTGCAGATGATATGGTAGTTGGTCTGAGATTGATTATAGATGTTGAGAAGCTTAGAGAAATAGTGGAGTGATACAAGATACATTCTGGGATAAAACTTAACTGATATAAGTGTGAAATGATGATGTTGGGTAATGGTTTGATGGGAGGAAATATCATTGGAACAATTGTTCCAGCTGAGGAGACTAATTAGATATCTGGGTATCTATCTTTTGGTGTATGGGTCTATTCTATCTAGACATTGGTGAGAATAGAGGGTGGCTATCTGGGGAGAGACTCTGCAGAGCTGGCAAGGCTACTGTATTTCTTTAGCAAGGTATATTACAATTTTGAATATCTACTAGCTGCCAAAGCTGTGGTATCTGGCATATCATCTGGACTTTCTGGCCTGGGTAGTGAAGAGGCTTTTGAAGATAGCTAGAGATTAGATTTAAGCTGAGAGGAGGAGTCAGATTAGCTGGGAAATCTTGGCATTACTGGTAACTAGAGGAGGACTTGGGCTGGTTGACTTCCCAAAGAGGCTGTATTGTTTGAAAGCATGGTGACTGAAAAGAGTGGTAGAACTAAGGAGTAGTAGCTAGGTTCCACTGATGAAGAAGATCTGAGAGATAAAGTGCTCACTGAGAGGTTCTACCAGAGATCTTCTGTTCTTGATTGAGCTTCAAAATAGTGAGCATATATAGTATAAGAGCTTCTGGTAGAGGGTAGTAGATAGGGCTTACTACATTAGAATCTGCTAGCAGAGAGATAAAGGGGAGGTATCTTGGGGCCTAGCAATATAGAAATGAAATAGAGTATTATTGAGGAGCACTCTTCTGCTAGATTTTGATATTAGAGAGAGGGTCAAATACCAGAGAGAGTTGGACCAGAATGCTTGATCTGGTGATTAGCAGATGGCAGATATTAGAGAGAAGTGAGACTGGAATGCAGTCTGGGCCTAGAGTACAGAGGTAAGGAGATGATTACTACTTAAGTACTGAGTGGTCTAGTGGTATATACTGTAGAGAAATATCATACTCAACTTTCACTCAGATCATCTTATTGAGGGGAAGAGTTTTGACTATAAGGAGTATTATAATATAGGGTAGAAAGAGGGGTTTGTGCAGATGCCAGAACATTGGCTAGAAGAGTATAAGGTATTTAGTGATTTTTGATTAATAGTTAGATTTTGCTTGGATATTGTATATAGAGGGGATGCTGAGAGGAGTTGATAGGAGAATCTTAAGAACAGATTGGTGAGAGAGGTTGGGAAGAAGTAACTCACTTTGGGTTGAGTATTGGCTATATAGATAGGGCTGGTGGGTTACTGGTTGTTTGTTTTTGAGGAAGGAAAATATTTAAATTTAGGAGAGCAGTTATCAAGATAAGAAGAGTTGAAAGAAGATGTTCTGACAGGCTGGTGGCTGAGATAGAGTCTGCAGGGTGGTTAGCAGTATTGATTGGTAGAAAAAATTTATGAGCAGAGTGAGAGAAGAGTTGGAGTAGTGGGGAATAGGGTGATATTCAAGTATGAAGGTATTGGAGATGATCTCTCTAGTGAGATTGGGTAATGGGATAGGGCTCTATATATATAAATAATAGAATGGTAATAAATGGCAAAGTCTATAAGACT
>RBNI01002284.1:0-18985 GCA_003990745.1 Jimgerdemannia flammicorona | reverse complement strand
CCACCAGCTCCACGTCCCCTCACCGAGGCGCTCGGCATGCCAAGACCAGCACCTCGACCCCCTCCCACATGTTGCCAGTCAAAGGCACTGGGGCCCCCCTGCCCAGTACGCTCACCAGAATGCTTGTTGTTCGCCATCTTGATATCACCAATACTTGTAGACGTTGTCGAAAGTGTTGCCAGAGTCTTGTGTCACCCGAATGGTACCAGTGAAAGATGTGGGGCTTGGATGGCCAAAACCCTCCCCCACCACCCACCAAGCACTGCCCCCCCATTAACCTAGGCTAGCTATTGTCCAGCAGCTCAATCATGCTAGGTGCAGCAGGGCCTATATTGGCCCGCACCTCATTCTGCACACCATGCTCTCCCTACCACCAGGGGAACCCAACCATACGCTAACAACCAAAAGCACATGCCCGAGAACCCAACGTATGTACAAGGCCATGCCTGAGCCGAATAGAATAGCCCCTGCCACCCCAAAGAGAATGACAGGCAAAGAAAAAACCCTCATCAAAGTACAACATGGTAGGTAGGGCCTGGTTCTCCCAGTTGAGGTAAGTAGAGGACTTACATGTGAGGTGGGAGGAAACCCCCAATACCCCACTACTCAAGCCTGCAGGCCTCGATCACGTTGCCATGTCAGCTCCTGGTTCCAGTTGAGTGCAGCCAAGACACCTGAAATGGGTAGCCTCGGGCCCCCCGACCCCCCCTGATGACTGGGGCCTCACCCCGCTACCCACCAAAAGAAGCCGAGAGTGTCACCTACCACCTAACCATGCCACACCAATCAAAAGGCCCCACCGAAGCAGCACCTGCCCCAGCCCCGATGACCGCCCCCAGCCTGGCACCCTACTGGTTCACCGTAATCGCCCTTCCTCCTATCTGTAATGGCCATCTCCCCTCTCATCCTGATATCACCTGAAAAACAGTCACCTACACCAGAACCGCACTCACTAGGAAGCTCGCCAAAGCCAGAGGGCCCCACCACAGGCACCGAGGACCTGCAGGTAACCTACACTGAGCACTTGACACCCAAGGTCGGCTGACTCCCTACGTAGCCTGAGACACACCAAGACAATACCTTGTTGGCGATGGCAAAAGGAAGAAGGTGCCGCACCAAAACGGATGTACTCCAGATGCAGCCGAAGGCACAGAAACCGCGAAAAAGTAGAGAAGACACCGATCCAACACCGATAAAGGAGCAACTCATCACCATTGCCCTCCTCCCACCATGCCCATACAGGCACAGCAAACCAACCCGAGGTAGAGGGGGTAATAATAGGGGAAAGGGGACTTGGAAGGTTGCCTACCAAACCTTGTGACCGGTAAGGTAGCAGAGAAAGGAGCTGTTTGCATGCTCTCTCCACCAACCCTATACCCACCCACTGACCCACTCACTGACCCAGGTACTGGCAGCTTGGGGCTGCCCCTTGCTACTGGCTGAGGGCCACAAATATTGTGTGCTCTCTCTGCTGCTGCTGCCAACCCCACCCCACTTGGGCTGCAAACTCCAGGCTGAGTCCTCAGGTTTTTTTTTCCTTTTTTATTATTTTTGAAAGATATTAAATATTCCACAAGACCAAATTTTAGCAGCCCGAGCCCCACCAAGACTTCAGATACATATACACCTAGATTGTCTCAGAATTCAGTATACATCTCTTTGGGGCAATGAGGTCCACCCCACCTGAGAACACCTGCTCAACAGGAGCGCTGGAGGCAGGAATCACCAGGTAGTCTTGAGCCATATCACACAGGCTGGGGAAGTCTGTTTGATGCAGCTGCATGCTCTGGTGGGTAGAGCAGTGGTTAGATTGGTGGGTTAAATTGGCCCAATACCCACCTGACAACTCACCTTCCACCAGTTGAGTACCTCCATACCCTCCAGCAGGACCATGTGGTCGCTAGTGAGATAAATGGTAAGTTCATCTATTGACAGCAGTTCTTCCACTAACAGCTCCCTCTTCTTCTTTCTACTGAAGTAAATGTGGGACAGAAGGGATCCCTCAGCATATTCGTCTAGACTTTAGCTGGAACCTTGTGGTGGTGTATAGTTTTTCTGATACACTTTGATTACAGCCTGCTTGGTTCTCTCAATGAAGTGCTGCTCCTAGCTCTGATCTTTATGGTATTGTAGCTTTAAGTATAGGTCCAGCACTGTTTGAAGAAAAGGAGAGTGAGTTTTTGCAGGGTTTCCTCTGTTTTGGAAGGGGCAACAGTCACATGCCAATATCAACATACCTGTACTGATTGAGTATATAGCAGTATCTGTTTGGGAGTAGTATTTTTTGAGCTTGCTTAGAGCAACCTCCACAGTGTCTCTCTGATCTGAGCTTAACCATAAATCACTGCAACCCTCCAGCCTATCCTTGAGCTTGTCCTCTAGCTGGTCAATCAGAAGGTTGTATACCAGTATTGCAGAGCTTATTGTTGGAGTCATTTGTTTGACTATATCCTTCATACAATCATCGAAACACTGGCAGTTATATGTAGTGAGGTATTGCATTATACAGAGGCAGACAAAATGAGTGTGGAGCCAGAGCAACCACCACTTACTTCCAAAACTCTGATAACATTCCTAATTATGTCCCACTCACTTTCACCTAGAGCCTCAGCCCATATTTCCTTATCAGCAGCCACCATTGAATCTATTAGCTTTTTTTGTTTTTTTTTTTTTTTAAAAATAAATCTTCCATCATCCAAAACAAGTTGCTTCAGCCAATCAAAGAAAAAAAGGATACATACCACAGCAAACTCCAGCACATGCTGGATCATTACAAATATTGAGTTCCAATACATACAGATGTCTAATATAAGCTCTTTTGGGACTAAACTGATTGCCCTATACTGTACAGCAAATTTGTCTTATCATTGTGGAGATGATTGGACTGACACAACCAGTTTGCATAGCTTGGAAATTATACTCAGAGCCCCTCCTCTCTCAGATGTTTTGTCTATGTATATAAGATAATCCTGAATAGTAAGATTCAGTATGTGGGCCTAGCATCATACATGGCAGCTTTCTGCACTAAAGGCCACATTTTTCTGTTTGAGGCTGGCTGCTAAAACTTAGGTTGTTTGTAGTATTGTCTGTCATAATGGCCAAAATCTATACTTGAAATATTTGGGCAGCAAATTATGCGAAAATAAATAACCAATAAAATCTGTTTTGTTTAAAGACCTCTCTCAAAATGCCAACCTGATGGCAAGCCCCCCTTTTTTTACCTTGGTTGTAATTCTAAGCTCCCAGATATAACTAATAAAAGTATCTGTGATGTTATCTCCAGAATGAGAGCCAGCAAGTTTGACAAAGTCAAGGGTGAGAGATTTAAGCTGCCAATCAAGGTCAATCCAATGACCAGTAATGCCCAGAAATGAAATTGCATTGAGGGATATCCATGTGTCAATTGTAAATAAAATTTTGCCTGCTGAATTCTGCTTATTGAATATAAGGTTAAATTGGTGAGCTCTTTTATATAATTCAGCTTGCAAAGGTCATGGTACTGCCCTTATTTTATCTGAAGTGTCTGGCAGAGATTGTTATGCTCCTTCCTATAGGCCTCCAGGACATCTTTGCAAATAGTATTGGCACTTAGCAAATATAAATCATGCTTGAGGAGGCCAAAGATGCTATGCAATTGATTACTCTCGATGGTTGTGAATGGCTGGTCTGTGTACACAATCTAGCAAATGAGTCAATTTCGAAATTCTACCAAAGAGTATGGCTAAATATTTTTGATTAAACAGCATTGTTGATACAGAAATAGTTGGGCAATGGGATAAATGTACCCACTATAGCTTGGATGTTAATTTTATTTGTCTCTATGTTCTTTTTAATTTTGTCAGAGTGCTTGTCTTTTATGTGTCAATTTATGTTTGAAGTTATACCACCAAGCATTTTGAACTTCTGGCTGGTGTAGTTTACGGAGGTAGATAAAACAATATCATGTGTATGTCAAATAAGTCAATAGGTGTGTCTTAATTTTTTACCTGTAATAATTATAAACAACATCATCTCCTATCTTAATATAATGTTGTCAGATTTCAGAATAGAAGGTGTGGAACTATTAGAGATGTTTGACTTGAAGCATCATCAGTACTGTGAACTGTTGAAGACTGATCTGTTGATATGTGTGTTTGCATATTTGCATGTACATGTGTATGCATATGTGTGTATTGTGTATGTGTGTGTGTATATTGTGTATATGGATGCATCTGACATATGAGTCATGTAGAGGATTTGGATTGGAGGATTCAGTTGAAGGATTTGGATGAGGATTCAGATTGAAGGATTCAAATTGGAGGATTTAAATTGGAGGATTCAAATTGGAGGATTCAGATTGAGTGATTTGGATTGAGTGATTCAGATTGAGTGATTCGGATTGAGTTATTTGGATTGAGTGATTCAGATTGGGGTGGTTCAGATGAGTGATTTGGATGGGGTAATTTGAATGGGGTAATTTGGATTAATCTGAGTTAATTCAGATGGCTTCAGATTTGAGATTCAGATCAAACTATCATGTGATGAATCAAATCTGGATTTGATTCAAATTGACTCATTCAGAGTACTAGGTAGTTGGTAGGGTTGGGCTAATTTTACCCACCATTCTAACCACCATTTTACCCTCTAGAACATGTGATCACAGATATATCAAATAGACTTCTCCAGCCTATGTGGTATAGCTTAGGACTATCTGACCATTCTTACTATTAGTACTCTAGTCAAGCAGGTGTTCTCTATAGAGCAGATCTTATTTTCCCTAAGAGATATATATTGAATATTGAGGCAATCTGGGCCAATATATGCCTAAAGTCTTGGTGGAGTACAGGCCACTAAACTTGAGTAAGTTCTGTAGTATTAAACAAAAAGTATCAGAAATAAATTATTTTTTATATATTATTTAAAAAATAATAAAAAATGAGAGAGTTTAGCTCAGACTGTAAGATAGCAGACAGAGAGAGTATATTAGTATTTATAGTTCCTCACTAGTCTAAGTAGAGTGGAGGTTAGTGAGATTGATAGAGAGAGTATACAAAATTTGTTACTCTCCACTAACAGCAAGAGGTGATTCCAAGCTACAAGTTGGTATAGAAGTCTGGATTAGAGAGAGCATACAGAATTTATAGTTTAATGATCTACTATAAGAAGTAACTTCAAGCAGTCAGACTTTAGTACAGATCAAACTCTGGTATAGATCAGACTCTGGTACAAATTAGACTCTAGTACAGATCAGACTCTGGTATATATTGGACCCTAGTACAGATTCAGACCCCATAGGCACTCTGGTTCTATGCTATAGCACTATACTAGTAGTGTTATAAAGCAGGATCAAGGGGCCAGTAGAGCTTAGTAAAAGCTAAAACTAGTACTATAAAAAGAGGTGTCTAACTATCTAATCTTTATAAAAGACTGTCTAACCTTTATAAAAGACTGCTTAGTCTCTACAAAAGATTACTTAACCTTTATAAAACTACTCCATCTACTGATTCTAGATCTTGATGAGTCTGTCATCTATTGTGAGTATAATAACTATAATGTCTGAGCTCTTCTCAAAGAAGACAGTGCTATAGAGATCATATAGTTAGAATAAAACAGCTATGTTGGCTACAAATAGAATCCCAAAACTATAAGTAAGATCATATCAGATACTATTACTATTCTATTCTTCCTTTCTGAAATATAAAATATTATTAGAGTGATATTGTTATTTATATGTATGGGTAGAGAAATGTTGTGCTCAATATACTCCAATATAATACAAGCATATGGTTGAATGAACCCTTGGTCCAGAATCTCATATTATTAGATAGTGCTAGAGGATGCCTATCCTTTGTTAAGCTCTAGAAGCCCTAGCTTAGAAATCTGCCAAAACAGACAGTATTCAGTTAATCCTTTTTATACAGAGGACAGAAACCCTTGGGCTATATTAAAAAAAAGTCAAGCTCCTCACCTCATATGATATACTAAATTGCATCAAGAATATATATACAGCTATATCAAGAGTACTACTAAGCTAGTCTGCTATTCACTCCAACAATCTACTCAAAGAACTCTAAATCATAACTATCATTACTGTACAGGCTGTGTTATGCTTACATACAGTTTATTCTTCAATAGTATTTCTAAAGTTCTGATAAGGATACAGAATCTTATATATCTCTGAAAATTTAATAAGAATAGGTTAGTTGAAAAAAAGGAGATGAATGTAGAGAATTTTAGAAAAAACTCTGAGGAACCCACTCTTTGCTAATATTGTAGTATACTCAATTTCTGTCCAAACTCTCTCTTTCTACTTTTTATACTCTCTTTTTTCTACTACCCAGTATTTAATACAATCCTTACAAACTTTATTAATATAATAATAAAGCTCATTACCATAGAGATTTCTTATCACCATCATAACAACCTCTCTATATTTATTAATAATGATATGGTTCTCTTCATCATTGAATATTTCAGTAGGCCAAAGAGCTTCTTAATTAAGAATAATTAGCTCTGATTTGAATATAGATCCCTAAGTCTTAATAGTAATATTGATATTGCTCATACTGAATAACTTGCTCTCAAACTTCTCTATTTGATCAGATGCCAGATATAGTTAAACTTGGATAACTTTAAATTCTCCTCTGTAGTAAAACTGAGCCTCAATCTGAGTAGTGAGCTGAGTTAAGTATGTGAATAGATTATGTATAAGTATTGTATGGAAATTTTTAAGAGAGAATATATAGAAATGAAGTTAAATAAAATATAGAGTGAGTATTCAGAAAAGAGTATAAGAATGAGTTGCATACAGATGAGTTATACAAGATTGCTCATGAAGACTTACTTCTGTTCCTTTTTAAATCTCTGCTATATGATATATTAACTCAATAGCTCAGTCACCAAAGACATATCTCATAATATTCCCCAGTCTTTCTTTATCTTGATCAGATATTATAAATAAAGTCAGCAGATCTTACTATAAAGCTGAGAACCCTAAGAAAAAGAGAAATAGTACAAAATGAACCTAGTTGTACTGTAGGAATTTAAATATAGTAGTAAAAAAGCAATCTATATCTACTATTGGCTGCTCTAAAAAAACTACTATATATAGCTATAAGGTCTATGAATTCTGAGATTCAAAGGGTTACTATAAGTTGTTGCTAGAATTCTTTTTCATTCTCATCATCACTATTACCATTACCATTACCATCACCATTGCCATCATCACTACTATTTTGGCTCTTTATGAGCAGCTTATATACTGCCTATATGAGAAAGAATTTAACATTGTCAGCAGAGAGTGCTTTTCCACCTTGAATATTCTCTCTTTTGATGATCATTAGGTAAAAAAATAAGTAGACTAATATATGATTAAGAGCTACTATTTATTTGTTTATAATGTGGCAGGAGAAATAAAAAGAAGTATTGGAATAAAGAAAGAGAGAACAAAGAAAGAGAGAATAAAGAAAGAGTGATATTACTAAAGATTTTAGAGAATAAAGAAAGGATAATGTCACTAAAGATTTTAAGTAATTTGTATCAATCCAGATCAATCTAGATCAGATCATAGAACTAATTTATATTGATTTAAATCTATTATATAATAAATCTAAATCTGTTTGGAGTACTACTTATACTGATACTTGATACCCAAGGTCAGCTGACTTCTTATATAACCTATAATATACTATAATGATATCTTGTTAATAATAGTAAAAGAAAAAAAAATACTATACTAAAATGAGTATACTTTAGATATATATAGCTAAAGATACTAGAAACTATAAAAAGTAAAAGAAACACTAATTCAATATTAAAAAAGGGACAACTCATCACTATTGCCTCTCTCTTACTATTCTGTAGCAGATATAGCAAACTAACCTGAGATAGAGGAGAGATAAGTTGGAAAAAGAAAACTTAGAAGATTGTCTATCAAACCTTATAACTGATATAATAGCAGAGAAAGAGATAGCCTAAAAGTACATTATAGCACTTTTCTCTAGTAATATTCAGGTTATACAAACTTCAAGCAACTTTCAAGACATCATTTTTAGAGAAAAGATATTAACAACATAGCAACTGTTGCTTTTCAAGATATATACATACTGGGCAGGGTGGCTCTAGTATATTCAACTGACAGTATATGGAGCAGAGCTATGGCTTGGGGGGAAGTATGAGAAGTTTGCTGGCAGAAGGATATGGGAGGAGAGAGAGTAGTATTGGAGAACAGGGAACTAGGAGGTTGAGCTTCACCAATAAGGTGAAGAGAGGTCAACTGATAATGATGACTGGGCTGGAGGACTGGCTGAGGAAAGGCAAGAAGACAGCAGAGGCTATAGGTACTGAGGGAGTGACCCATGGCTGCAAGGGCAGTAGGGCTGGAGAAGTAGTAGCTGGGGGGTGTGGGACTACTAATGGTGGGGGAACTACTAATCTGGAAAAAAATCCAGATGTGATGGTTGATAGTAGACCTAGATAGGGGGTGGGCACAAGGCCCAGAGATCTGGCAGATGGTGTAATGGAACTAGTAGTAGTACTATTACTTAAGAAATTGAGGTCCAAATTCATCATCACATTGTGCTTTCAAGGCTTGATAATTATGATAAGAATAATTCTGGGGCTTCTGGCTCAAGAGGTAAAGGGGGGTGCTTCAGTGAAGTTTTTGAAGAGATGGAAAAGAGTGGAGGTCAGCTTTGAGCAGAAAAAGGTACTATTGGAGACAATGGAAAAGAGAGTAGTAGTGGGGGGGGGTAGTGATCCCCATGACATAGTGCTTACACTGAGATTCTTGAGTAGTACAGTTGACAGTACTGGATATATCAACCATATTAAAGGAAATAGCTAGAAAGTTGATTGTAGAGTATCAAGGAGTATAGGGAGATTGTGGATGTTAGGTTCAGGATCTGGGAGGGTACTGAACTCAGAACTGGTGATGTGAACATCAGGGTATGGCTGGCAGACAAGGAGAATATAGGGAAGATGAGAGACTGACCAGTAGTTCTAAAGTGGGGCCCTGTGGAATATAAGATCTTGTGGGTAAAGAAGATGCTAGAAGAAGAAGAGGACTTGCTAGAGGTGTTGGAAGATCTGGTTAGAGCTGTGGAGAGAAAGAGATTGGTCTGGAAGAAGTATGAGGCCAGGACAGTTGTAGAGATTGTCAATAGTAAAAGGGTGTAGCTAGATTGGGCAGCCTGGGAGTGGACACAGGGGAGGCAGATTCAGAAGGAGCTGTTGGTAAAGTTGGGAGGGAGATAGTGGGGGAGACTATAGCTGAAGATACTGGTTTGCAAGTGAGTATCTGGGCAGGAAAGAAGGAAGTGAATCTGAGGGTACCCCAGGAAGCAAGAGGTAGCTCTGGGTTGAGTGTAGTCATAGAAGATATAGAGATAGTCAAGGGAGAGCACTCTCAGTATGAAGTACCAGATGAGGCTACTGGTGAGGAGAAACTGCAGAATATACTGGAAGAGAATTGAGATGAGTCAGTGAGATGGAATACTAATGGAGGGCAGGTGGAGGGGGTGAAGGGAGTGGCCAAGAGAGTTAAGGAGGTTGTGGACAAAGAGAAGTGGCTGTGGAAAATACTGGAGAATGTAGCAGCAGAGGAGCTGGGGGGGGAGGACTTTTGGATACTAAGTTAGAGGCACTGGGGTAAAATCCTACATGGTGAGGAGGTGCTAAGGAAAATCCATAATGAGATAATGACAATATTACTAAAGACTGAGACCTATCAAGTAGATGATGACAGGGAGGCAGTGCTCAGGGCAATTGTGAATAATTGTACAGTATATATATGGGGTCTGAGGAAGGGGCTGGAAAAGTGGCAGATGGTGTGCAAGAAGTACCAGTCAGAGATAGAGACTATAGATGGGATAGACTGTCAGAAGATCTTAGTAGTGCTAGATACTCAGTAGGAGGAGACAGATGAGATTGCAGCAGAGAGGAACTTAGATTTTGTGAGTGATGAGATGAATATGAAATTGTAGAATGGACACTTCTTTTTAAAAAACATTATTCAATATGAACAGTATAACTAGAATCTTCTCTTTGAATGTCAATGAACTTAGAGGTGCAATGAGGTGGCAGAATATCTTTAGCTAGTTGAAGGGACTAGATGCAGATCTTTTCTTTTTACATAACATGGGTTATGATACAGACTTAGACTTACTAGACTGGACAAGGGAATGGAGAGATACAGCAGTATAGTAGGGTTGAGTAGGCATTCTGGTTAGGAAGGGGGCAGGGGACATTGGAGACATTGGACATTGGGAGAGTCAATTGGTATAGAGAGTGTGGAGGGGCCAGGTTGGAGTCCCCTGACTGTGGGATCATACTATTGCCCAGCAGAAAGAGGGGAGTAAGTGGATTGGGTCTGGAGTATACAAGAGGCTGATGTTCTAACAGATATGAGATCAACTGTCTGGGGGATAACTTTAACATAATATGTAAGAGCAGATTGGACAGAACTGATGGAGAGAGGAGTATGGCAGAGATGAGTAGAGAGATAGAAGACTGAGAGGAGATTGAGAGACTGAGTTCTTTGGTAGATACCAGGTAACTTGGGTGGGCAGATCATAGGGTCTATACTCACTAGGTGGCAGGACTGAGATCCCAGATAGACTGAGTATTGATGGCTGAGTACTGGGGTATAGATATCTGGAGCAAGATTGAGATGGTTTGGTGCCCTTGGTCAGATCACTAGAGGTTGCTAGATGGAGAGAGATTTGGGGAGAGTGGAGATGGGCCTGGACATTGGTACCTAAATACTGCATTACTGGTTAGTGCTAAAGTTGTTGGCTGGAGGGCACAGGGGTTGGAGATTAGGGATTATTGATAGTAGTTGAAATCTGATACTCAGAAGTATTGGTGAGGTGGGGAGAGAGAGGAGGGTCTAGCAGAGATAGCATATTAGGTAGGCTTCACAGAGGCTGGCAAACCTATTGGAGAGATGGGCTGGATCATTGGAGGACTATGGGGTAGGGGACTAGAGGATTCAGAGGATCTAGAGAAAGGTGAAGAAACTGAAGAGAATGCTTAAACAGGAGGAGAAACTGTAGGTGAAAGAGTTGGTAGTTAGACTGAGGTAGTAGGAGATAGAGGAGGAAGAGCAGTACTAAATTTCTATCAAGACTGTTACAGGTGAGGAGGACAAGGCAGCAGTGGGAAGAAGTATTAGATGAGATAGTGGATATGGTAACTGGGATACTGGAGATCCTGGGCCTTTTGCAGACTCACTGAGGGCAGCTATAGAGTGAGAAGAAGGGGGGAGAAGATTCCCTAGGCATAGAAAGGCTGCTGGAAGATTGGCACCCAGACCTGACTGTGGATCAGAGGGACTTTGGGGCCTTAGTATATAGAGAGGAGGTGTATTGGGTCTTGGCAATGATGAGTATGGAGACAGCTCCTGGAGAGGATGGGTTGTTTTGAGATTTTTGGAAGAAGATAGCTAGTATTGAGATTGTGTTAGATGAGATAATATAGATATGTAATGAGGCCATCAGCTTGGGGTCCTGGATTAGGGGACAGTACCTGGGGCTTATAACTCTGTTATATAAGTATAAGGGGAGAAGAGAGAATTGGAAGAACTAGAGACCAATCATGCTTCTGGATATAGATCACAAGTTATATAGAAAATTATTCTCTATATAGTATCATATATTATATAACTCTAGAATCTACAAACTATATATTATTATTATCAGCTATATTTGCAGTAATATATTCAGTAAGTATATAATTAATATTACTACTTTTCATTAGAATAAAAGTATTTTACCAACTAGTTATAAATGATAGATTATTAGTAAAACTAGTTAAAAAACTATTATCTATATATATTTCTTATACAAAAAATATACTACTATTTTTATCAGTTTTGGTAGTATTTATATTACTATTTTTTTCTTTATCTCAATAGTTATTTTCACTATATTGACTTTTTCTATACTTATTTTTATCTCTCTCTTTGTTATTTTTCTAACAATAACAATAGTACTTTCTATGTCTATATTTGCTATAATATTTACAGTAGCTATTATACTTAGTTGATTAGTTGAACAGATTATTATAATATTATTAAGCTTGAGTTTGGATTTGTCTCCTTTACTTTTATTATTACCTACACTTTTGATCTGGTTTGATACTATCATATATATATATATTTATATATATATATTTTATATATATTACTTAGACTCTACTTTATTATCTGCCATTCTATATTATATTGATATAAAGATACTAATATATCCTTCACTCAATCCTATATAGAACCTCCTTTTCTCCTCCTTTCTCTCCCCCCCTTCCTCTCTATCTCTTTGAAAGATCACTAATCTCCCAGTGACCCCCACTCTTCCCCTACTCTTCCTATAGATTCTCTCTACAAGTCTCCTATAGAGTCTCCCTCCAGGACCCCACCCCTGTCACCAATTATTCAGAATGTCCAGTAATAATTATTCCTACCTTTCAACTCACACTCTAAGCACTAAATATCAATTATCTTCAAATATATATTACTAATATCTAGCAAGCCTAACTCAAATAGCCAGAGTCAACTCAATAGTCAACCACTCATCCTCAACTCCTCTCACCAGTCTCCTCTAGAGAACACTCCACCTCTCCCCCTCTATCCTCCCAAAAGGTTACACCTCTAGCTAATTCTCAATTGCTCTTCAAAAGTCTCCTATAATCTCATACTCCTCTAGCTAATACTCAGAAGTCTGCACTACTCTACCCTCCTTAGTACTTCTCATACTCTAAGGCCCCCCCTTCTACCAAATGTCCCAATCTATAATTCAGTATTATATTATACTATAAGAGTCTCCACCACACTATCTATAACTTAGAGGAAAGCCACCTTACTATCTGCTCACTCTAAGCCCAGATACTATTCCAGTCTTACTTCTTACTGATTCTAATTCTCTGCCAGGCCTCAGACTATAAATCTCTTCTATGCTCTCATAAATATTCCATACTATCCTCTAAAAGAAATTTATTATCTAGTATATCTCCTAAAGCAGATGATTTCACCTCTATATCAAAGATCCCTAATTCTCCTCTCTCTCATCACCTCTCTACAAAGTCCAATTTGATGAGTACTATCAGCCACTCTCCACCAGAATCCTATAAGAGAGTTACTTTTTAGGATGACTATTATATAATTCTGAAAGGTTTTCTGGAAGTTCTGGATATTCTAGAAGACTGTTTTCTTAAGGTCAAGATCAATTTCATATGGAGTACATCCTCTACACTTATTGATTTCAAGATCAGGTTGATATCTCAACCAAAGTCCCTTTTTGGACTAGTTCTGGATATTCAGAATTTTCTGTATTTTAGGAAGTTCAAGAAACTAAGACCAGCTTAGTTGAATTGGCATATCACTGCAGACAATACCCAATTAGGAAATTTCGTGACAGGGTTAGAAGTGGGACCTAACAGGGAGTGGATTTACTTAAGAGTAGTTTGTGGGTTATTAAATAGGTTTATTCACTATTCATGATATTGCTATACTAGGAGCAGTTGTGTAAAGGGATATTATAGAGAAGTATTCAGAAATGTTCTTATGTATTCAAGTCTGAGATTCTGAGGTCTGGGGAGGGGGTATTTATACTAGTAAGGGGCTATCTGAGCTATACTAGATATGGATGTAGTACTTAGTACTTTGCTAAGTCAAAATGCAGTCATATAGTATAAGTGTGATTCAACATGTCAAGAGATTGTCTGACTGCTGAGTCAGTTCACAGTCATGTCATATAAGACTAATCTAACTATACTATGACTACTAAGCTATTTATAGATTTAGATGCTGTCTGGTTAGTCTTTGATGACTTCACTATTGATGACATTATCTCTGATAAAGTCTGAGCAGTTTTCTAACTTCTGACATTATCAGTTTCAAGATGTCGTCACTTCTATCTCTTGCAATATTAAGGCTGTCCTTGGTGGTAGTAGTTGTACAAGGATAACAGGTCTTGGTTCTCTTTTTTTTTGGCCTGCTGGTACATTTGCAAGGACTGGCTATTCTTGTCTAGAGTGAGGGCTTCCAATGTTGTGACTGGAGGTTCGAACCTCTTGAAAATGATATTTTCTATAATCTGAGACAATTTCTAGTAGTAATATCTGTCACATGGATGACTTGAGATTGGTTTTGATGATGTTAGCTTTCTTGAGCTCAGATGAAGCATCTATTACTCTCCAATGAAGGTGACACAGATAGAGTAAATGGAGTTGTTCAAATGTGTTTTGCTTCTGCTAAGTAATGAGGTCTTATATAGTTGCAGTATATCTTGGTCTTGAGTTTGATAAGTACAGTTCATGAATCTTTGATAGATGAGATAGAGTTCTTTTTGTCTCGGTTTGAGTTTGGTACTTTTGGTTTCCTTTTATTATAGTATAGTATACCAAACTAGTTATAGAGGTTCAGAGTCAGACTTGTAGTTGTAGTACTTCTTCTGATATTCTTGTGTCTTGGCAGTAGGTTCTCATGCTTACTGGCATATTTTGTATAACCAGATGATCTCTTCAGTAACTTATTTTGTAGTCTTGCATATGGTTTCCAAATTGGTTCTGAGGATGATATGTAATTTTGGTGGCTTGAAGGTTGTGCACTTATAACTCTCCCCTTCTTAGCTTTTGACATCCTCATCAGGGCCTTCTAATTTGTTCTAGTGTTATTGTATCATTTGGATGGTTCTTGTGGCTATGTTTGTTGAGGATTTGTTCAACTTTGTACTCTTCTTGGTTATTGATAATGACAGGTGCAGGTGGTTCTGTGGTTTGGTTCAGAAATGTGTCTCAGACTTTCTGGAGTAAGGGTCTAATACAGCTATCAACTTTGGAAAAGTCTTCTTTAGAGTTCTCAGGTTCTCCTTTGGATAGACAGATGGAGCTGGCAAAAAGAGGGGATTTCTTGGCCAATTTCTTGAGCTGTAGCTTATTGATATTGGTGATCTTTGGTCTAGAGTCACTAGAGCTGAGTGGGTCCTTTTTATCTTGCAGTTTGAAGTTATAGTGTCCTTTCTTGATGGTCAGAGAATGGTTTACCCAATCAATCATGAGGTTCTCCTGTTTCAATCATGGGGTTTCAAGAATGATTTCATTGTCCAGAAGTGGTACAATCTGGAGGGTAACATGTACTCAGTAGTCACCAATTTGGAAGAGTAGATTGTGGACTTCCTTACTAATAATATAAGAGATTTTATCAGCTATAGCAACCACTTGAGTTTGTTGTACTAGAGAGGTGAAGACCTTGAGTCTGTTGGCTGTTTCTTCATTGATGAAGTTGCCTGAGGCACCACTGTCTATCATAATCTTGACAGGTGCTTGGTTGATAAAAGCTTGAAGTGTAAGCAGTTTGTCTGATCCAATAGTAGTGATTTCAGTTATAGAAGCTTTCCTTCTGTTGGTTCTTCTTTGAGCCAGTTCATTGATACAAGAGAAGCAATCATCAATCATTTGGGAAGAGTACATTCCAATACTATGGGGGTATCAGCCACTTGGTCCATATTCATCTTTAATTTTCTTGTAGAATTATTCTTCTTTGTTCATAATAGGTTGGGCTGAGACCTTGTTTGATGAGCCAAATCCTTTGGATCCTCAGATGGTGGGTAGTAGTTCAGAGACTTCCTTGACTGTCAGAGTTGACTCGATTTTTTTGAATAGGATCTGGGCAATGCAGAACCCAATGGAGATCTTGAAGGGTATCTAACTATAGTTTCAGATGAGGACAATAATTTCACCTGTGTAATCCTTGTCAATAACTCCTCCTTCTACTGAGAGTCCTTTCAATGCTAGGCTGCTGTGATAACATATCCTTCTGATATATCCTTCAGAGATTTGGATACTGATTTTTATATAGACTTGCTTAACTTCTCAGTTGGAAACTGTAGCTTCTTTGGCTGCATACAGGTCATATCTAGCTGCTTTTTTACTTTCTTTGGTTGGGGCCTTAGCAGTTTGTCTTAACTTGACAAAGTCCAGTATTCTGGTGGTCAGGTTATTGAGATGGTGCAGAGTAGTAACAGTTGCTCATATTGCTGTTTGGGGTTTCTGGTTGGGGTAGGCACTGGTCATATGTCCTGTCTTTTAGTAATAGAAGCATGCTCTACTTCTTTAAAGTTCATTTCTTTTGCCTTCAGTGAGTTTCTTAAAGGTACTTGGCTGGGTGGGTTCATGATTTCTGAGTGTCCAAGAGGTGGATATAGAGGGAGCTCAGAATGCTTCATACTTGGGTTCTTCTTTCTTGATCTAAGTTTTTTCCTTATTGTTGAATTGTCTTCAGAGCAAAATTGGTCCAGCTGTTAGAATTTGCTTGACCATAGTCTTGATTCTTACTAGGTACTATTGTTGGTGATCACAACCATCTGGGTGGCCTTGTTCTTGGATTTTTCTAGTAAGCCATTTAGGCAGGGCATCAAATAAATGGTCTGCTCTTGTACCATTTCATGCTTTATCATTGGCAATATATCCTAGGCCAACAGTGTTCAGGAGTGACTTGAGTTTTGTATAGAAGATTTCAAATTCTTCCTTGCCATGTATGTTAAATTTGAGGTTGCAGAGTTTTACTCGAGATTCAGTAATCATGGTTTTGCTGCAGTATTGAGCAATCATGAGTTGTTTGAGTCTAGGGGCTGCAGGGTGGGCTTCATATCCTGGGGCATTATTTGCTGCATTCTGAGCAACTATTACAGGTCAGGTGTCCCATGTAAGGGGTTTTTCAGGAAGGGTTCACCACTATTCCTCAGCAGGTCCTCAGAAGAATATAACAACTTGGTGGACATAGGCTGTAGTAGTAGCAAAGAGTTGTTCCAGAGTGTGGTCTTGATTGTTTGTCAGAAGGCAGTCAGCAACTCACTCATTGGTCCATTGATTGGCTTCAAAGTTGGTGTCAACTACACTAATGAAGCTTTGGACTTCTTGTGCAGTACTATTGAAGATAAGTAGGCTCAGATTTTTGATAGGTTGGGTCTGTTCAGCTAAGGCAGTAATGGTTGCTACCATTATTGCTACCTGAGCTATAAGGTCTAGAATCTGTTGGTTTGCTATGTTATTTGCTGGAGGTGGTTGAACTATTGGTAGTGGTATTACTGATACTACTTGCAGTACTGGTACAGAGTGTGATGGGGTTCTTTGGGTCTGTGTAAGTTGCTGGAGTAGTAGTTGTGGGTCTGGAGTAAGGGCTTGATAGATAGCTGTTTATTGCTATATAGGTGTGTTCTGGCCTGATGGAAGTGCATCTCTTTTAGTGGTATATCTGGGATTGAATTCACTGAGATATTCCTTCTCCTCTTCAGTTTGGTCTCTGTGTAGTTGGGTTTGCTCAGCATCGAAGTAGACAGAATCAGTTGTATATCTGATTTCAGATGGACTTAATTCAAAGTCAAGTTCCGGTTCAGTATTGGTTTCAGGTTCAGGTAGAGCTGTAGTAGGGCCTGCTTCTGGTTTGGGGTCAGGTAGTTGATGAAGGGTTTCTCCTGCTTCTTCTTTAAGAATATGGCAGGCCTTACTGTTCTAGAATCAGTAGTATAATGCAGTCTTAGTCCTGGTATGGTGAAAGTCAGTAGAGTTGAGCTACTTGACTATAGAGGCTTGGGCTTCATGAGGGACTAAGACTAGAAAGACTGCTACTGGTTGTCCTAGGTTACTTGGATTTGTAGAGCTGACAAAACTCTTATTAAGAAGAGTAAAGAAGGCTTCTATAAGACTTTCTTCATCTTGACTTGTAGGGTATAGAGCAAGGAGTTTGGTGAATAGGGTTTCACCTATTTACTAATTTAACTAGAGTATTTCTTTCTTCAAATGAAGTTTGTCCCACTTATTGCAGGTGTGGAGGTCAAATTGTCCTTGTATATCAGGTTTAATTCTCTCCAGATTGTCAGATAGTTTAGGATAAATTTCAGTTCAGAGGTTGGACTTTATACCAACTTGTAGGAATTCTCAGAAGGGTTTTGTAGTAGAATGAGGAAGTGTCTTAAAGCAGAATTGGATTGTAAACCACTGCTACCAAGTTATAAGAGAGTTACTTTTTAGGGTAACTATTACATAGTTCTGGAAGAGTTTTCTGGAAGTTCTGGATATTCTGAAAGACTATTTTCTTAAGGTCAAGATCAATTTTGTATAGAGTACATCCTCTATGCTTATTGATTTCAAAATCGAGTTGACATTTCAACCAAAGTCCCTTTTTGGACTAGTTCTGGATATTCAGGATTTTCCATATTTCAGGAAGTTTAAAAAACTAAGACCAGCTTAGTTGAATTATCATATTGCTGCAGACAATACCCAATTAGGAAATTTCATGATAGAGTTAGGAGTGAGACCTAATAGGGAGCAGATTTACTTAAGAGTAGTTTGTGGGTTATTAAATAGGTTTATTCACTATTCATGATATTGCTATACTAGAAGTAGTTGTGTAAAGGGATATTGTGGGGAAGTATTCAGAAATGTTCTTGTGTATTCAAGTCTGAGATTCTGAGGTCTGGAGGAGGGGGTACAGTCTAGCCAATCTATAAACCACACCATGTGACCATTTATATGTGACTGCTGCCAATTTTCTGATCTTCGAAAACACGTGATCAGAGGAGTGATTACATGATCATGAAATGTCAAAACACAATTGACCATCAACCAGCGTCAAAATCTTTATGAGTCTTCTGCCTCTTCCTAAATATATAACTGGCCTGTCCCTATTATCTATTGCAATATCAAAAGTTGACTAGATATATATATATATATATATTAGGCTAGAACCTTAACCTGAAGTCAACCTCTTTGAGTACTATTGATAATAAACTACCATTTGTACTGTGAGATTGCAAGAAACTCTACTGCTTTTTTTTTTTTTTTAATACACTTTAACTAGGCTTTGGGTTATATAGTCTTCATATTTCTTGGAGGAAAGATTTGTCATGCCAGAACTTATATTTTGAAGCTGAAGTTGATGGTTCTCAAGTTATTGCAACTGAGTTAAAAATCCTGAAGAGGAAGCTAACTGGCTTTTTTTTTTTTTAATTTT
>RBNI01002283.1:0-18986 GCA_003990745.1 Jimgerdemannia flammicorona | reverse complement strand
AAAAAAAAAAAAAGAGTTTAATAAATAAAACAGTTTTGGCTCTATTATATATATCATCTATATCCAACAATAAGAGTACTTAGAAAATACTGCTATACTGACTCTACATATCAATCAAATTCCCTGGTATTATCTCAACAACAAGTATATGAACTTACTCAAGAAACTTAGATCTGTTAGTTATTATCAGATATACTATATTTGCTCTTCAGCTCCTTCAGCTCCTTTTCTTTTTTCTGAATATTTATCTTCTTGGTCACTTTGTTTAGCTAATAGTACAGCACAATCAGATATATGCTTAGAATGTTGAATTCCTATAGGTAGTTATATGCCATCTTAGTATCAAAGATATCTTTGTAGATAACAAAGACTATATTATAGATATCATTGGCTATACTAATATAGATCTGATAGATAGAACTATATTTGTCAAAGATGTTATACATTTTCTTGACTATGATCTTGAAGGACAGATTTCTTATAAATAAGACACAGTTGACCTCAGGAAGAAGATAGACATTAGCTCTTAGTTTTCTAGTATTAGCTATAGCCATAGTTATATATATAGAGAGTATGATGAGAGAGTATAAACCACCAATTCTATCTCTCTGAGTCTGACTTAAGTAATAGTAGTGGTAAATAGTAAGCAGCAAGCAGTAAAGCAATAGAGCAGTGAAGTAGTAGAGTAGAGAAGTAGAGTGATAGAACAGAGCAGTTAAGTAGTAGAGTAGAGTAGAGCAGTAGAGTGGAGTAGTAGAGGAATAGTTGGTAGAGTAGTTGAGCCTATATAAAAGATTAGAGCTTTGTAAAATGCCCAATATATACTAATATATATAATATAAGAAGCTTTTTAAGCTATGAAAAATTAAGCATAATATAATATATATATCAATATACTTGCCAATATATCAATATATATATCAATATATATACTAATATATATACAAATATACTAATATATATATAATATAAGAGGTTTTTAAGTTATGAAAATTAAACATATATAATTAGAGCTTTGTAATATATACTTATCTAATATATGTCAATATACATATATATATAAGGCAATACTAATCAATAACATTCAAGCTGTATATATAAGTTATGTGAGATATATAGGCTATATAAGCTATATAGACTATGTAGACTATGTGGGCTATATGGACTATATAGGTTGTATAGACTATATAGGTTAGAGCTGTGAGGAGATATTGCTGCTATATATCTTCAACATACTCTATTCTGAATTAAATAAAAGCCATTATCCCAATTGTGTGAATTAAAGTCAGTTTACACTATACTATTATATCTCCAAGAATAAAGATTACAAATATAATTACTGAAGTAGTTATTGAGAAAAGGTCAGTACATCAGTCTCTCATAGTTGTGAACCAAAGTCTCAAGTATTAACTATAACTGACTTATTCAGAATGAGAGACAAGATCACTTCCATTATGTCTGATAGTAGTAATCTATAAGAGAATATACTATAACTCCACTAGAGCCATAGAGTCTCATTCAAGCTGCAAAGCTATATCCAGACAATTCTTTAGCTTTAGCTGATAGTGATGATATATCTAATAGTGATGAATCTGACAGTAATAAGTTCAAATTTGAAGTAAAGTCTAATAGTAGTGAGTCTGAAGTAGAGGACAAACTCAAATTCAAGATATAATCCAAATAATGTTTGATATTATACAATAAAAATACTGTGGAAGATCTTATCAAAGAAGATGAGCCTGAAGAATCTATTGATGAGAGTAATAGCAAAAGAAATATAAAGTATAGAGCAGCTAACTCAAAAGATACTATTGATTAATTCATTATTTCTATTGATCAATTCATCCTTTCCAAGAAACTCATCCTTCTTAAGATTCCCAACTTCACACCTCTTCAACATACTAAGTATTTTCTCTTACATTTATGCTCTTACCTTACTGATCATATTATGACCTCACTAGGTAAAATTCTACAGATTATTAATATATTCTACCTCTTCTTTTCTGAAATAAATTATTGCTAATATAAACTATTATACTATAATGAAGGATGCTGGAAGAGATAGAGAGTAGTATAGTCTAACAATTCCAGAACTCTTTATATTTATCAGTTTTAGAGGAGAAAGGTCCAGTGAGAGCCAGAGAAGTGAACCCAGAACCAGTGTTAAAGTGAATAGAAGACATATAGAAGAGCATATATAAGGGAGATGAATAAAAAATATAACTGAAAATGTATCAGTTGTTTATTGCCATGTAAAAATACAGTTCTTATATATAAAATATGATATCTCAAAAGAGAAGATGTACCACAACTCAGAGCAAACCGAATTAGGAACCACATGATCACTAGAGATAAGTAGAGATAAAGAGGGAGCTAATCCCAGTTGTAGGATAAAAATCACAAATAAACACAAATAAAACAAATCTAAATCAAGATTAAAAAATATCCACAGACTCTGGAGAGATGAGCACAAGTGAGGGGTGAGGCCAAAATGGAGTGAGCCATAGTGAGTCTAAGTGAAGTGAGGGGCCAAAGATAGCAGAGGAGAGTGGAGTAAGGCTGAGACCCTGGAGCAAGTGTGAGATCCCAAAGGGGGTAAGAATGTTTTTTAATCCTCTCCAGCAGAGCTGGAGGTATCTGAAGATAATGAAAACACAAAACAAAAGTGATGAATTAAAGAGAAAACAGAAGAAAGATATAAATAAGCAATCAGAGGACATTAAGGAAGAGATAAAAGTCTATGGTAAGAAAGAGAAGAGCATAGAATGGTGTCAGGGCATTGTGCAATCCAGTGAGTACAATCAAATGGTACAATAAGAATTGAGGGTGAGAATGAAGAGAGGGTATAGAGAGGGTAAGGGGGGGAGGGAGGGAAGGAAAGGAGGATAATGGAGAGAGAGAAGAGAAGAGTGAACAACAGACCATTTGACAGAAGCGAGCAGATCATGAACAATAGAAATAGGGTAGACATAATGATGGACCACGAAGTTGCCAAAGACCTGAACAGTAGACACTCAGTCAGAATAATAGGAGTAACATAGAGCAAGATGATGAACCTCATCATAAATACATTCAAGGAGATCCAAAAAGGGAATACTGGTTATACCACACCCAAGTAATAGAATAATAGAGAGGATAGATATCATGGAACACACTAGAAATATCAATATCAGTAATAGCAAGGATAATAAAGTTATCAATATATCAGTAAAAGAAGATATCTCCAGCCCAGAATGCAATGGAAAGAGATGAAGAATAATCACATATTACACAAAGTTCATGGGCCAAGCCAATAAGATTGATAAGGGTGGGGGCACAATTTATTTCTATAGCAATATCAGAAGTCTGGTAAAAAGAGCCAAGGGCTGACTCAAAGTAGTTAGAGCTGCAGACAAAGAGTATAAGCTTAATGATAGAAGTCAGTGAAACTGGGGAATCTAAAGAGAAAACAATGAAACTGAAGAAGTGAAGACAATTATTGATCTCATCAAAACAAATAGCAGTATAGAAAGAAGAGAAGTCACTAGAGGCCAAATGAGAAAAATGGTGCATATCTTTCTCAGTTACCACTTATGTTATATATACTTTTACAATATACTTTCAGAGCATTTATTGGAGAAAGGTACTAAGGTCATAACAACCAACAAGTAAGCCAATGTACATACTAGATTAGGTAGACCTGGAGCCTTTGATTGGCAATATATTGGATGAGGGTATGGATTAGAGATGGAGTCTTTTGGTAGTCCAAGTAGGCAGAGCAGTTCAGGTAGTAGTAACAGCACTAGAGGAGGAGTAGGAGGGTAGAAGGGGAGGAGCTTTGCCAATATGCTGAAGGCTAGCAGATGGCCTGTTAGATCTTATAGTAGACAGACAGAGAGGAAGAGAAAGTAGAGGGAAGGAGAAGTAGGAGATGTAGCTCATCAGCTGGTGGGTAAAAGAGCTAGTAGAGTAGCTGCTAGGAGTAGGGAGGAGACTACTGATGGTGGCATGACTAGGAATCTGCTAATAGTGGAATCAGATAGGTGGGACCAAAGAGAAAAGAGGACCTGGCTGATGGTGTGATGGGGCTGGCCATAGTACTATTACTCAAGAAGTTGATCTTGGAGTTTATTGTAACTTTGTACTTCTGGAGCTTGGCAGTGATGACAAGGATGATTCTGGGGATTATCTCAGAGCAAGTGGCTGGAGCTGCCTCAGTGAAGTTTCTGAAAGGATTGGAGGGAGTAGAGGTGGGTTTCAAGGAGGCAGGTCTACTAGAGGAAGCTTTGAAGACTGGAGTAGTGGTGGGAGAGGTAGTGATCCCTATAGTGTAGTGTTTGAAGTGAGACCCCAGAGTGGTTCAGTTACTAGTGAAGGGGTGCCTATAGTGATGAAGGTTGAGACTAGGAGGAGGGTAGAGGAGATGATGGCAGAGTATGGCAATGTGGTCAATATTGGATTCCAGATATAGGAGGGGACTACTTTCAGGACTAATGATGTTGACATCAGAATTAGACTAGCAGAGAGAGAGGCCACAGAGAAGATATGCAACTGGCCTTCAGTTATATTGTAGGGGGCCTTTATCTGTAAGGTGTCAAGGGTGAAAGAGAGTGAGGAGGAGGAGGAGGATCTATTAGAGACTCTGAAGGAGATGAGTGGGACAGTAGAGCAGAGGGTGAAGGCCTGGAAGTTGTATATAGAGTCTATACACTTGAAGATTATAGATGGGAAATGTATTCATACTGACAAGAGGCAGTGAGAGAGGGCTCAAGGGTGCAAGAGACAGAGAAAGTTGTTGGCAAGCATAAAAGAAGGAGTGAAGAAGAATGCTGGTAGAGCTGAGGGGTCTGGAAGTGCCAAAGTGAGTGTCTGGGCTGATAAGAGAGGAGGGAATAGAGAGGAGGGCCTGGATGGGGCCAGGACAATACTGCACAATAACTCTTATATTGATGGTATATTCAAAGTCTGGGAAGAGGAATTGAATGACACTCCTTCTCTTGTCAGAAGGGATCTAGTTGAGAGGAGTAAGATAGCAGAGAATGTGCTAATACATGGTATCCAATGAATACACTTTGGAGTTCCTGATATGGCAAAAGGGAGACAGGTGATAGTAGTTGGTGAGGATGAGCTGGTGGATGTCCTGGAGGAGGAGTGGGATGAGACTGTAAGTATAGGGGCTGATACTGGATGCTGGGAGACCAGTGATACCAGGAGGAAAGGAGGTGGAAAACCTACTGTAGATATGCCAGATGATGAACAACTTCATGACTGAAGAGTTGGGAGAAGTGGATCTGAGAGTGATGAGCAAGAAGTATTAGGTACAGATCCTACATAGTGATGGGGTAGTAGAGGCACTAAAGGTAGAGGTGCTTGCAATTCTTCTAGAGAAGGAGGGGTATGAGGTTGATAAGGAGAGGGAGGCTGAGTTGGTAGTTGTTACTGGTGAGTGAGCCATCTTCTGTTGGGCAGAGCATCATAGTCTGAAACTCTGACAGAAGGTCTGCCTGGAGTATTATGAGGACTTTGAAAAAAAGAAGAATGGGGAGATGGCTGAACTTCTGATTGGATTGGAGGTAAAGGAGGCTGAAGAGGAGGGATTGGCTGCTAAACATAACTTAGACATGGCACAAGAGAAGAGGGATGTGAATTTGTAGAGAATAAGTAGAACCCTACTTCTAAATATTATTCCCAATGAATAGTATAACTAATATTTTTTCTCTGAATGTAAATGGATTATGGGAATCTGGGCAGTGGAAGAATATTTTCACTTGATTAAAGAGATTGGAGGCTGATCTCTTTCTGCTGCAGGATGTATATTGTGAGGATAATATAGATTAAGTGAAGTAGACTAGAGAATGGGGAGAAGCTATAACTTGGATTGACAAAGTGGCAATTTTGGCATAGAGGGGTAAAGGGGATTTAGGTGGAATCAGAAGCTGGGAAGAACATTTGGTATGGGGGGAATGGTGTTGACCTGAGTGGGAGCCAGTGAGAGTTAGCTCTTACTACTACCTAGCAGTTAGAGGTGAGCAAATTGTATGGATTAAGGGTCTTCTAGATGAGGATACATTCTTGGAGGATGGGGTGGATGTTCTGAGAGGTGACTTCAATATGGTGCAGAATCTTCAGTTAGATAGAACTGATGGAGGGAGGAGTGCTAGCAGAAGGAGTGGCAGTCTGGATGTATGAGAGGAGGTAGAGAACCTTAGCTTCTTAGAGGATATGGGCAGAAGACAGTGGGGAGAAAAGAAGATTTATATATATTGGGTGAATGACCTTGATACAAGAATTGACTGGATACTGACAGCTGAATGCTGGAGCCTGGATATTTGGAGGACTCTGGAGGTAGAGTGGTGCCCATGGTCAGACCACTGGGGACTGTTAGGGCAGAGGCAGTTTGGGGAGAGTAGAGATGGACCTAGATATTGGCATCTTAACTCCTCTCTGCTGGCTGAGAAGGTATTATAGGACCTTTGGGTGGAGGACATTCAGGTGAAGATCATAAGCTAGGTACATGAGGTCTTGCAAGTGGATGTCTGATAGATGAAGTTGAAAGAGGCTATGAGAGTTTACTGGGGAGAAGTTGGTAGAGATACTGGGAGGCAAAGAAGGAAAAGAGTAAGGTGTACTTTCAATAGATTGGTTAGATTACAGATAGAATGAGCTGATTTGATAAACTCTAGTAAGGTGGAGGATTGAAGGTTAGTGTGAGCTAAACTAGAAGTAATGGAGTTGCAACAGATATTGAGAGAGAAGGAGGAGACATGTGTGAAAGGAATGGCAGCTAGGTTGAGATAGTAGGAGCTTGATGAGAGAGAGAGGCTAACTAGGTACTTATTAAGGCTCCTCTAGATGAGAAGGGTGCAATATTGGTAGAATAGAGTCCTTAATGCTAAGAGAGAAATGGTACATGGTATACAATAGATCTTGAGATTGCTGAAGGAGTAGTGGTCTGTAGAGTGAAGAAGAAGGGGGTACTGATGCAGAGGCAATTAAAGTCACTCTGGAGAACTAAGAGCTACTGCAAGTAGAGGGCCTAGAGAGTTTGATCCTTCCAGTCCAAGAAGAGGAGATCCAGAGAGTCCTTGTAGCAACTAAGCTTGATATGGTATCAGGAGAGGATAGTCTACCTTGAGACTTTTAGAAGAAGATGGTGGGGGTCTCTGGGGTATTAAGAGAGATGGTAGCTCTTTGTGATTTTATTTTTCTAAAAAGTCAGTGAATGAGAGGATAGGACCTAGGGCTGGTGGCCCTATTATATAAGGATAAGAGAAAGAGAGAGGATTGGAAGAACTGGAGGCTGATTATGCTTCTGGATATGGACAGGAAGATAGTGACTAAGGTAATTATAGTGACATTATAGAGAGTTGTCTGGAGACAGACTTATCAGAGATGAGATAGTCTGGGTCTATAACATCATAGAAGAGACAAGAGCTAGTAGATTGGATGAGAGACTGGTTGTTTTGGACCAGAAGAAGACCTATAACCATGTTTGGCAGGTGTGGCTGGACAAGATACTGGATAGAATAGGAGTTCTCCCACTATTTTGAGCTTCTATATTAAATCTATTAGAGGGTAGTAGGGTAGCACTGATATATAATAGTCACCAGGATATGGTATTTCTCTTGGGGTGTAACAATTTTATAATCATATTTAGTCTTAGTACATTTTTACATCTTTTAGTTAGTCTTTTCTTGTCATTTCTTAAACATTCTACTATGTTCTGCTACTTTCTACTTGCTTAGAAACCTTCTCTCAGCACCTAGACATCACTAGAACATTCTTATCTTTCCTTGGTACCAAGTATCTTGTCTTAGCTAGTCATGGAATCTTTTGAAACATTGTAGAATAGTATTAGTCAGCTTTGCCAAGAACCTATTTCTTAACATTTCTCTTTCTTTCCAAGATCCTTCTGGATCTTTCTTTCAGATCATATATAAATATCCTTATTCTCTGCCTGAATAAAGCTCAGAATATTTTCTCCCAGAAATTCTTCAAGAACACTTGAACCTTTAAGTATCTCTTCAAGCTACTTTAGACCAACTAGAACTTCCAGATTTAGTCACTTCCTCTTAAAGAAACTAGAACCATTACACTTGGTAGCAGTAGTGTTATTATACCTTACCTTATTAAGAAACCTCACACAAATTTGGAAACCAGTCACAATAGTCACATGAATCTGAAATGAGCTGCAAAGAGTTAGTCTACTAGCCAGACCCCTTTGCTACAGAAGAAGCAGAAGGATTGCAGCTCAATATAGAAGATATGATCAATGCTATGGCCCATCAAATCTAAGAACTTCAAGCACAACTAGAACAGCAAAAAACAAGAACTGTGAGTACATCATATTCTGCTATAGTACTAGTCAGTTTTAAGCCATTCAAGCTAGATATCTTTGATAGTTATCAAGAAGAGCTATTTACAGATGCATGGACCTTCCAGTTGGACCAATACTTTGAGTTTATAAGAATAAAAGAAGACATGTAAGTCCAATTTGCTGCTACACTTCTCTAAGAAAATATAGCTATCTGATAATACAATCATATATATCATGGTTACCTCTGTAAACTCATATGTATGAATCAGAGACTGGAAAGCCTTCAAGAGAGCCCTTTATAAGCAGTTCAAGTCTGCTAATGCTACCAAACTAGCCAGAGACAAGCTAGTGAACATCAAGCAACTCAAGTTTGTACAAAGCTACAATATACAATTCTTATCAATCCTACTTGAGCTACCAGCAATATCTGAGGACAAAAAGATAGACTGCTATGTCCAAGGCCTGAAGGGAAATACATGAGTTAAGGTTGAGCTAGAAGAGTCCAAAAATCTTTATGAAGTCATGAGAATTACTGATAGGTTTGATGTTATCACCTTTGATAACTGCTTTGAACCAGAATACCACAAGAAGAACTACTTTGAGAACTGCCATAAGAACCAACCAAAGACAGTTAGCTCAGCACCAATAGACTTAGATACTATGAACAAAAAGAATACCAAGCTTACCCCTGAAGAAAAGGACCACCTGAAGAAATTTGGAGTCTATTTCTTCTGTTGCCAAATAGGACACATTGCAACTAAATGTCCTAAGAAGACTAGTGAACCCTCAAGACCAGTCACCATATTGTCCAAAGACACATCTATCAACCCCACTACCAGTTAACTCAGGCTCAAGGTCAAGAAGCTTCACCTGAAGGCCCAGATCTCTTAATATCAAATAGAAGGAGCCATTGGTCTTGACCTACACTCAGTCAAACAAGTCACTATTCTAGCCAAGGGCCAAACTCTGGTATCTACTGGAATTGCAGTTCAATGTTCTGAAGGACATTATACCAGAATTGTACTGCAATCAGAACTTAGCATCAAACATCATTTAGATATAAGTACTAGGGTTATTGATCCAGACTTTTGAGAATAAGTTCAAGTTCTGCTTATCAACCAGAAGGATCAAGACTACACAGTCAAGAAAGGAGACCAAGTTGCACAAATGATCCTAGAAAAAGCCAGTTAACTTAAGATTACAGAAGTCCAAGAACTCTCTGAGACTAAATGAGATCAAAAAGGTTTTGGTAGTACTGATCAAGCAGCAAGTCTTAGTGAAAATTGAACTCAAGCTATGCTCATTTTCAAAGGCCTAGTCAAAGGAAAAGAAGTTCAAGTACTTATAGACAGCAGAGCTATAGGGAACTTCATCAATTAGAATCTCATCAAAAGTCTCAAGATCCTTACCAAGTCTGTACCCAAGAATAATAGTATAGTCACTACAGATGGTACTCTGCACTCTATTGAGTCAATTGCTACCAAACTACCCATCAAGATCCAGAAATATTGGAAACAAGTAGACTTTGAGGTTGCACTACTAGGAGATTATGATCTGATCTTAGAAAAACCCTGGCTTATGAAATATAACCCAGACATCAATTGGTACAAGAATGAAGTTACCCTACTCTAAGATAGAGCTAATATTACTATCAAGACAGACAAGACCATGAGCAAGACCCAGATTGCAATACTGTCAGCTATATAGTATAAGAGAGTACTTAAGACAATATATACCTTTATTGTAATGGTCTGTCTCAAGAAATAAGACAAGAGACTATCAGTCAATGAAACCATCAAGTTACTACTAGAAGAATTCAAAGATATCTTTCTAGATAAGCTACCTGGTCTACCACCTATATGAGAAGTTTATTATGAAATCAAACTGACTCCAGAAGCTGTATTACCCAAGAAACATATGTATTGCATGTCACCACTTAAAATTGAAGCAGTTAAGAAAGAACTAGAAGAACTACTTACATAAAGAGCCATTCAGCCAAGCAAATCTTCTTATGGCTCACCAGTCTTATTCATCAAGAAGAAGGATGGCACCCTGCAAATGTGTATAGACTACCATATACTCAACAAAATCACTATTAAGAACTGCTATCCATTACTCTTAATTGATTAAATCTTTGATGCTCTCAAGAATACCAAGTACTTCACCAAGTTAGACCTCATGTCAGGATACCACCAGATTCAAATCTCAAGCCAGAAGACATTTCCAAGACTGCATTCATAACCTCCTTTGGACTTTATAAATTTCTGGTCTTAGTATTTGGTCTCACCAATATATCTACCACATTCCAGAACCTGATGAATAAGATATTCAAGAACTAACTATTTATATATTCTGATCTTTAGTGCAACTAAAGAAGAATACCTCAAATATATTCGAATAGTCCTAGAGATCCTGTGAAAATACAAGCTTTATGCTAAGCTCAAGAAGTGTAAATTCTTCAAAGAACAAGTCAAATATCTTGGCTATATTGTCTCTGTACAAGAAATTCAAGTAGACCTATACAAGATATGTAAAAGCAATTGAAGAATGGCCTATTCTGTTAAACCTCACAGAACTCCAATCCTTCCTTGGTCTAGCTGGCTACTACTGCTGCTTTGTCAGAAACTTCTCTAGTATTTTCAAGCTACTGACTAATCTCATGAGGAAGGCCCTGCACTCAGACCACTATATACCCTATATCTGAGACCTCTTCTATCAATAAGTCTTTCAAGAACTCAAAAACTACCTGACCTATACTCCAGTCCTGCATAATACAGATCAAGGCCTAAAATTCATGATCACTACTGATATGTCAAATTTTGCCATTGGAGCAGTCCTGTTACAAGATAATGACAAAGAATATTGTTCTATTGCTTTTGAGTCCCACAAGTTAGCTCTAGCTGAACAAAAGCTAGCCACTTATGAGAAGAAACTATTGGCAATAATATATACACTAGATCACTGATGATGTTATCTAGAAGGTATTGAGTTTGATGTCATCACTGATCATCAATCCCTCAAGTATATCAACACCCAACCTACCCTGTCATATCTACAAGCCAAGTAGAGCCTCAAGCTTCAAACCTTCAACTCAATAATCATCTACAAGCCTAGCAAGACACTTGTAGTATCAGATATCTTATCAAGACACCCAGACCTTGCCACAATCATGCAGGTCACCTTGGTATCAGAATTCCTAGACCAAATCAGGCAAGCTTACAAAGAAGACACAGTTGCTACTAGAGTTTTCTCAAATGAGCTCAAGGATACATATACTGTCAAGAATAACCTAATCTATCATCAAGATCAAGTCTATCTATCTGAAAATATAAATCTATGCTACAAGATTTTATAAGAACACTATGACTCCCCTCTTACCAGTTATCTGAAAATTGAGAAGACTATCAAGAATATTCAATACTGCTACTATTGACCAAGTATGGTCAAGGAAATCAAGAACTATATTATCAGCTATAATATATATCAGTATAATAAGTCTATCAACTAAGTGCTAGCTAGTTTGCTCAACTACTGCCAATTCTCACCAAGAAATTTGAGCAAGTTACTATGGACTTTGTAACTCAACTACTATAAACTCAATCTGGTACTAATGCTATTGTCATATTCATTGACCACCTGACTAAGACTATGGTTACCGAACCAACTACTACCAATGCTACTGCACCTGAGATTGTAAGAATCTTCTTCAAGTCCATCTTCCTTCACTATGGCCTATCATGAGTAATTGTCAGTGATTGTGACCCCAAGTTCACCAGTTACTTCTGGCAAACTCTCTTTAAAACCCTGGGAACCCAATTGGCTATATCTACTGCCTTTTACCTATAAACTGATGGAAAAACCAAGTGCATGAACAGAACTTTAGAACAAATGCTTAGAAACTATATTTCTTATAAGCAAGATGATTGAGACCACTATCTGACTTATACAGAGTTTATATACAACAATGCCATCCAATCATCTATTAGTCTTTCCCCTTTCCAGTTACTCTATAGTCAAGATTCCAAGACTCTTGCAAGTCTATTTCCTTTCAAGAAAACCAGTCAAATATAAGTCCCAACCACCAAGAACCTTACAGACAAAATGGACAAACTACTCAATATTGCTACTGTGAATCTTCAGAAGGCTCAATAGTATCAAGCTAAGTATACTGATAAGAAATGCTGTAATATCACTTATATTGTTAGAGATCAAGTCCTACTATCTACTGAGAACCTCAAGATATAATCTCAAGTCAACTGCTCTTCAAACAAGTTCTAACCTAAGTATATTGGACCTTTTGAGATCACTGAACAAGTCTCTGCATCCTCCTACTGCCTCAAGCTACCTGAAACTATGAGAGTACACCCAGTCTTTTATGTGTCACATCTCAAGACCTGGAATCAGTCACTGCTCTACCCTGGTTGAATTTCTAAGTCTTCTACTCCTATAATTATTGAAGACCATATCAAGTATAAAGTAAAGAAAATTCTTAACAAATGAATCCACTACTGCCATCCTGAATACCTAGTCAAGTGGATGGGTTACCCTGAATATGATGCTATCTGAGAACCACTAGTCAACCTCAAGAACTCTTAAGATCTAGTTCAAGACTTTGAGGCAAAATATATTGCCTAATCTCTGTAGTGACTTTCTTAGATTATTGACAATCTATTGCAATGATCAGTACCTTATGCATCAGAAGTTTACTTTGGGACCCCAGAACTAGCAGAATATTTAATAAACAAGAAGTCTACCGAAATAAAGCTACTAGCTAGGTTCAAACCCCTCCCAGTTAGTTAGTCTGGTAATAGACCCTCTGCTCTATATGAGGATAGCCAATCTCCACCAATACACTGATATAAGTTTGAGAAATTTTGGTTAAGTATATCTAGTCTTGTGTTACCTAAGAACTTAATAAGAATGTTGGTTCTTAAGAAAAGAGAGATATAATAATTTCACAGTCATATTTAGTCTTAGTATATTTTTGCATCTTTTAGTTAGTCTTTTCTTATCATTTCTTGAACATTCTACTATGTTCTACCACCTTCTACTTACTTAGAAACCTTCTCTCAGTACCCAGACACCACTAGAACATTCTTGTCTTTCCTTAGTACTAAGTATCTTATGTATCTTAGCTAGTCATAGAACCTTTCAGAACATTGTAGAATAGTATTAGTCAGCTTTGCCAAGAACCTATTTCTTGGCATTTCTCTTTCTTTCCAAGATCCTTCCAGATCTTTCTTTCAGATTATATATAAATATCCTTATTCTCTACCTGAATAAAGCTCAGAATATTTTCTCCCAGAAATCCTTCAAGAACACTTGAACCTTTAAGTATCTCTTCAAGCTACTTTAGGCCAACTAGAACTTCCAGATTTAGCTGCTTTCTCTTAAAGAAACTAGAACCATTATATAGAGAGAGGAGTTCTTCAGAGAGATCCACTGTCTCCTATTTTATGTTCTTTCATTAGAATCTTTGATAGATAGAATTCAGTAGAAGGTAGCAGGGCTTGCTATTTATGGTATTGTGTAGAAGGTGGGGGCCTTTGCAGATGACATGGTGGTTAGACTTAGATCAGTAGCAGAGTCCATTAAAAAAAAAAAAAAAAAAAAAAAAAAAAAAAAAAAAAAAAAAAAAAAAAAAAAATAGATCAGTAGCAGATGTTGAGACTCTTAAGAAGACAGTAAAATAGTATAAGGCATACTCTGGAGCAAAACTCAACTAGTATAAATATGAGACAATAGTGCTAAGAAATAGGTTAGTGGGAGGAGATATCATTAGAACAATTGTCCTGGCAGAAGAGATAGTAAGGTATGTGAGCATCTTTCTTTTAATATATAGATCAGTCTTATAGCAGATATAGTGGGAGAGGAGGGTGGCTATCTGGGGGGAGGCACTTTGAGGCTGGAGAGGCTGCCACATCTCTCTGGCAGGCTGAGTAATAATTCTGAATATTTACTAGTTCCCTAAGCTGTGATATATTACATATCACTTAAACTTTCTAGCTTGGGTGGCGAAGAGACTGATGAAACTAGCTAGGGATTATATTTGGGCTGAGAGGTGGTCCCAGATCAGTTGGGATATCATTTCAATGTTGGTAGTTCAAGGGGAGCTAGGGCTGGTGGACTTTCCTAAGAGGCTACACTGTCTGAGAGCTTGGTGGTTGAAGCAGACTGTGGAACTGAGGAGAGAGAGATGAGTGCCATTGATGCAGAAGGTGTGAGAGATGAGATTCTCTCTAAGAGAGTCCTCAGGGGATTTGCTCTCTCTGGTGAACCTGGGTGAAAGCCATTGGCTATAGTATAAAGGCTTCTGGTAAGAGATAGCAGATAGAGTACACTGCAAAGACTTGTACTGGCATAGTAATGAAGGAATAATGCTGTGGAGACTAGCTATATAGAGATAGAACAGACTGCTTCTAGAGAGTACTCCTCTTATTGAGTTTGATATTAGTAATATAGTGAAGTGTCAGAGGGGACTTGGTCAGGATCTTTGGCCTAGCAGTTGGCAAGTAGTGAGGATTGGTAAGAAGTGGGATTGAGTAAGAGTCTGGATATGGAGTGCTGAGATACAGAGGTGACTTCCTTCCAAGTACTGGGTAGTATGGTGACAGATGCTACAGAGGAATATCATATTGAATTTCCATGCTAGATATCTGGTAGATGGTGGCCTACTGGAATGTGAAGTATGCTACAATATAGGACAAGTTGGGAGATTTATGCAGATATCAGAATATTGGCTGGGAGAGTGTGAGGTTCTGAGGGACTTTTAGATAGTAGTAGAGGACCAGCTGGGTGTAAAGAGGAGACCTGATGGAGAGAGAGATCACTGGGAAGATTTGAGAACTAGGTTGGTGAGTGGAGTGGGCAATGAATAGCTCACTGTAGGGTAGATTTTAGCTATATGGATAGGGCTAGCTGGACATTGGCTCTTCATTTTTTAGAAGAGGTGATAGCTGGGTGTGCAGAAGAGGTTATTAAGATGGGAGAGATTGATGGGAGATATACTGATAGAGTGGTGGGTTGGATGGAATCTCTAGGATAAGCATTGATACCATCTGGTGGAAGAGATTTATAGACAGAGTGGTGGGCAGATAGAGGTGATTAATGATCTAGTAGTCTTTAATCAAGAGAGAGTAGAGAGGGAGAGCCCCCCTAGGGGGATTGGATAGAGTGGGCTTAGTGTATTATATAGAGAATAAATGACTATATTAATAAAGAAAAGAGTCTAAGAGATTGTAAAAAAAAAAAAAAAAAAAAAAAAAGAGAAAAATAGTAAACAGGTATAATGGTAGAGCAGAAGGGTGAGCTCCTGAGTATTATGAAGAATTGTGTACTCAGACCCAAGATGGTGTTGAAGAAGAGTTATCCAAAAGAGGAAGAAGTGGGATAACTACTTTGAAATCTTAGTAGAGGGTGAGCTATAAGCAGTCATAATGAGATACTAAGCCAAAGTAGGCTTGTGGACTTTAAGAAGAGTATAAAAAACTGGAAGACAAATGTTCAGTAAGGACAAAGAGTCCTGGAAGAAGTTAAAAATGGAGTTCACAAAAGAAGAATCTGAAAGCAATCTGATATAAGCCAGAGAAACCCAAAGAAGAGTAAGAATCTCATCCAATTCAAGAGCACTAGGCTTATAAGCCATGGCTTGAAGGAGGGCAAAAAGACTATCAAGGTAGAGTGACTTAGGAATAAGTACAAAATTCTGATTCTTATCAGTGACTATAAGTAAGTATAAAGGCAATTGCTTGACTGATTTAAGTACAGTACACATGGTATGGTCTGAAACTAAGCAAGAGTGAGTATATCCAGGAATGGACAGTGAGCAAGCCATGTCAAGAAATACACAGTATGAAGAGATATTGGGAGAGAGGACCTAATTGCTAGAAATATAGTAGCAAGAGGATATCTCACCATGATCCTCAAAGAAGATGGCAAGGTCAAGAGTATGATGAAAGTATGTAAGACAAGTCAGATCAGTGAAGGAGAATTGTGAGAGAGTTGTAAGAAAAATGAAGTGAGGACTCAAGAATAAGGTAAAGACTTAAAGGGGAGAAAGAGGGCAGTCAGCTGAAGAAAAAGAAGGAGATAAAAGTATTCTAAGAAAAGAATAAACCTGAAAGTTTAAGACAAGCAACTGAGAATAGTGAAGGGGGGACAGTATGAGAAACCACTCAGGGTATACCAGAAGTGATGATAGAATCTGAGAAAGAATGAGAATACCAAAAGAGAACTATGCTGGGGGGAAGTTTAAGAGCAGGAGGCCTTCTCCTTCTCTCTGACTTTTTTTTGAAGGCAGCAAGCTCAATGAGCAGGAGCACACCCCATCAGAGTTCCAGACCTTACAGCCATAGGCTTTTATATAGCTCTTATATTTAGGGACATAAGTAGAGGAGGTGGAGGAGAAGCTAGTAGAGGAGACAGAGGGCAAGTGAGTAGCCAAAGGGGCAGTAGCATGAGAGATACCACCATAGAGGCATATGGACTTGGCCAGGTATCAGTAGGTATGGTGGAGGTAACTGGAGCAGACAGCATAGGGCCAGGCCCCAATGGGGCAAGAACCAAGTTAGCAGCCATGCTTGAGGGCAGGGGGAATAGAGGAGAAGGCCTTAGTGAGAGAAGAGAACTAAGAAGAGATTAACAAAGTCTTATTGGGCTTGGTGGGGGCCTTGGTGGGGGCCTTGGTGGTAGCAATGGCAAAGAAACAAACCTCAGCACAAGCAGTAGTATAAGCCTTGACACAGATGGCCTTGGAGACCAAAACCTTGAGAGAGGTGGGCAGGGGAGCAGTAGTGGTGGTATGAGCAGCAGTAGTAGCATGTGATATTTCTTACTCATAAAGATGAGTGACAAAAGAGGTACCAGCAAGAAGGAAGCAACAAACAGTATTAATGTCAATAGTAGCAGAGAGAACATCTTGGATAGTAAAACCACAGAAAGGGGTAGTATCTGCAAAGTGAGAGGAGGCAAGAGCCACAAAAGAGATGCAGGCATAGTGAAAGGAGGTGGAAGCAGTAGTAGTAGTAGTGGCAGCAGCATTAGCAGCAACAAGCTTGGTGGCAGTGGTGGTAGCATGAACCTCTTTAGAGAGGACTTGGCAATAGACCTCAGGGAGAATGGAGTAATGGATGATGGGTGGAGTGATGACATTAATGTTATGGTGGAGACAAGTCTCCTTGGCAGAGAGGGCAAGAACTGACCAGAACTGAGAAAGGAGCAGATGACCAGAGGAATGAAGGTCCAGAGAGAGGGAAAGGATAGCAGATAAGATATAGGTCTCAAATGAGACAGTGGCAGGAATGAAAGTGGGGAGAGGGAGAGGAGGAAGAACCTTGTCCATAATCTTGTCAATGGAGACAGAGGCCCTGAGGGCAGACAGTACAGCAGTAGAGGAGGAGAGCCCAGTGAGAGTCAGAGGAGTGAACCCAGAACCAGTGTTAAAGCAAATAGAAGATATGTGAAAGAGTATATATAAGAGGAACAAATAAAGAACATAACTGGAAATATATCAGCTATTTATTACTATATAAAAATATAGTCCTTATATACAAAATATGATGCTCCAAAAGAGAGGATGTGCCACAACTCAGAGCAAACCAAATTAGAAACTACATGACTGTCAGAGATAAGTAGAGATAAAGAGGGAGTTAATCTCAGTTGCAGGATAAAAATTACAAACAAATACAAATAAAACAAATCCACATCAAGATTAAAAAACATCCACAGACCCCAGAGAGGTAAGTGTGAGTGAGGGGTGAGGCCAAAATAGAGTAAGCCATAGTGAGCCTGAGTAAAGCAAGGAACTGAAGACAGTGGAGAGGAGCAGAGTAAGGCCAAGACCCCAAAGTGAGCACAAGACCCCAGAGAAGGTAAGGATGTTTTTTAATCTCGATTTGGATTTGGATTTGTTTGTTTTTATTTGTTTGTGATTTTTATCCTATAACTGGGATTGGCTCCCCCTTTATCTCTACTTATCTCTGATAGTCATATAGTTTCTAATTCAGTTTGCCCTGAGTTGTGGTATGTCCTCTCTTTTGGGACATTGTATTTTATATATAAGGACTGTATTTTTACATGGCAATAAACAGCTGATATATTTTTGATTATATTCTTTGTTCATCCCTCTTATACATGCTCTTCTACATATCTTCCATTCACTTTAACACTGTTTCTGGATTCACTCCCCTAGCTCCTGCTAGGCCCTCCTCCTCTACTGCTATTTATCTTAGTCTTTTCTGCTATAGAGATGTAAAAAGTTAGTAGAGTAAAGATAGTTAAAGACTAATCTACTAAATGCTGGAGTATATAATGTTAATCTACTTTTAATAAATCAGATGATACCTTCACTTTTTTCTATCTAGTATTGGTGAAAAAGACATCAGTGAAAAAGATATTAATGAAAAAGATATACTATTACTCAAAAGTTGAGCCATTATTGTTATACATTTAGGAAATCTCTCAAAAGATATACCAACTAAAGTCAAATATGTCTATTGATAAAATAATAATAATATTCTTAAGAAAGAATATACATATCTTTTATATTGTCACGTAGTGGTCGCTGAGTCCTTCAAATACGCCAGATTCTCTTCAAGGTGTATCTCTTAGACTAACTCAAGTTGTTATAAGCAAGTTCTTATTGGAGTGCCTTCCCAAGGTCTTATAGTCCTCAAACTTCTTATCTTTAACT
>RBNI01002282.1:0-18992 GCA_003990745.1 Jimgerdemannia flammicorona | reverse complement strand
AAAAAAAAAAAAAAAAAGGAATAGGAGATGGCACAGATTCTTCTGTACTAGGCTCACTGAGAACAAATGAATAACTCTAATAACTCAGATAACATAGATGTTATGGATTCTTTCTAAATTGGTGGAGTTCCCTAGGAATGCAGATAACTCAAAATGAAAGATAACGCAGATTCTTCTAAATGGGCAGACTTCTTGAAAATGGCAGCTTCAACTGGGAAATATAACTGGTGGCTTTTGGGAAAGGGTCTCTTGGCAAAGTTGTATCAAAGACTAGCTACATTGGTACAAATAGATTTACTGCAAAGTTGTATCAGAAACTGACTTGAGCAAGGTGGCTTTCTCTTAGGTGGCAGAAAAGATGGAAATCTTCAGGCTTATCTGACAAGCATACCAAAATGAACTCATTCTTCATATTAGAAAGTGGACTGGAGTGGGATAGGGGCAAAGCACACAATCTCCTAGTAGTGGCTATAGGGTAGGCATTTCTCCTAAGTATTGCAATCCTTCTTGGATTAAGTGGCTTTTGACAAGCATATCTCTCAAAGTGTAATAGGCAGACTTGTCTTTTGCTTTGTATTTCAGAACTGAGGTTTATTCACTCTTGCCTCTGGAGTATTTTATATAGTTGTGGTTATTATTTGGTTAACTATAGATTACTAACTATGGTAAGTATTCCTTAATAATACAGTGTACCTTGAGGGTACAGTATACCTTGAGGGTACAGTATATCTGGAGGGTATAGGTAAACATACTGTTTCTGGGGTCTCTGGCTAAATATACAAGTTGGGACCATAAAGCAGTATTGGTTGCTTAGTGCACTAGATATAGTATATGGCTAATTTATAATTTTGGTAGTACAGTTCGGTTGCTTGTCACATTAGCTCCTACTAAAAGATGGTCTGTCCTCAGACAATCCTTTAGTCCTCATTCCAATGAGTATAAGCATCTTCAGTATCAATACCTAAACCAGTATCTTCAATTGGATCAGAGTCACTCCACTCAACTGGTTCTTTTTCTTTCTCTGGAAACAGAATTTTGATATAGTAGATGATACTCCAGTGGGTGACAGGGTTCATGTTTTCAATGTCATTCAGAAGAAATTGCACTTGTGTGAAGGCTGGGACATTTTGTTTGTAGATTGTATACAATCTGTCCACAGCAGTAGTATTTTTCCAAGTGAGTCCAGTGGAGTTTCTGATGTAGATCAGGTCTACTGCTGGGAGGTTCTGCAACTGTTCTCCAATTGTATAGTAGGCCTGCAGCTGGTGGACTTACAGTAAACATTTGGCCAAAGTGAGGTTCTCTTGATGGGTCTGGATTCACTGAAGGGGGGTTTCCATTGGCTTGTTGAAATTGTGAGAGAGAAACTGGGAGTGATTGGAATAAACTCAGAGCAAGGGTCTGGAGGCACTGGTCAATTGTCTGGTTCATGAGGGGAGAGATATATCTTGAGGCAGTTGATGTGTACTGGTGTCCTGAGGATCCATCCATGCTTCTTAAATAGATACTGGTTTCTCAGTATTGTGTACAAGATATAGTTCTTTCCATTTGGGCTCCAATTTGGTGACAAAATTTGTTAAAATCATACTTCTCCAAACTAGTACTTGATCTTCAATCTTGATCTTCTGATCCTTCTGTTTCTGATTATAGTACTTCTTTTGTCTTTCTTTGGCCTTAATAATCTGAGCTTAGGGTTAATTATGTAACTGTTCTGCTTTCTTGAGGAGGTCTCCAAGATTCTCATGGTCAACAGTTCTGGTTTTCTTAGCAAACATCATTTTGAATGACTTTTGTTTGGTGGAGGCAGCAGGGGTATTCTGAATCTCCCATAGGATCTCAGGTAAGCAGAGGTCCCAGTTGGTAAAATTGACTTGGGCAAGTCCTTTCTTAATGGTCTGATTCATTCTTTCTGTCATATCATTGATCTGGGAGTAGTATATTATAGTCTGTTTGAGGTGGATCTTGTGTATTCAGACATAACTTGTGATTATGTTGTTGATGAATTCTGTGCCTCAGTCAGAGATGAGTTCTTCTGGGAGACTATATCTGAGTGTGAGTCCATGGAGAAGGCCTACAATGGTTGAGGCATCTGTGATTTCTATTGGGAAAGCCTCAGGCCATTTGGTTAGATATTCTACAAATACTAAAATGTACTTATTTCTTCTTAGTATAACTGGTAGGGGTCTAATTATATCTACTCCCCATCTCTAAAAGATGTTATCTAGTGGTGCAATTGGTTGTAGTAGTGCTTGGTAGTTCTTCCTTCCTTAGTACTTCTGATAGGTGTTGCATTTCTTGAGTATATTCTGGACTTATATTCTGAGATTGGGCCAATACTTGTATATTGTCTTCAACTTTTCTTCTATGTTTACTTGTCCTTGGTAGGCTTTCTGATGTTCTTTTTGGATGAGATCCTCTTGTATCTTGATGGTCTGAGGAGCTTTCTTTAGGGTGTAGTTCCTTGGGACACTCTTTTTCTGGTTCATTAAGGCTAGTGGAAAAGTACATCAATATTGTTGTGAGCTTTATCTGCTTTGTGATTTTGTAATCCTGAAGGATAAGGATCTAGTGGGCCAGAATTCTGGTAGATTCCTTGTAGTTGAATAGCTATTTGAGGGCTGTATGATCTGTGATCAGGGTGAATCCATTTCCAATAAGGTAATGCTTGCATAGGGTGACCATCCATATGACTACAAGGCATTCCAATTTGGTGCTGCCATAGTTCATCTTCTGCTGATTGGTAGCTCAGCTTGTATAGGCTAACATATGGTATTGTTGGTCAGGTCTTTCCTGGACTAGAACTGCTCCTAGGCCATCTTTAGAAGCATCTGTATACAATATAAATGGCTTCTGTAGATTGTAACATACAAGGATTGGTGCTGTAGTCATGCAGTTCTTGAATTCTTGGAAGGCTTTTTCTTGTAATTCTGTCCATTGAATAGTACTTCTTTCTTCAGAAGGATTTGGATTGGGACAGCAATTGGGATAAAGTCCTTGATAAATCTTCTGTAGTAAGATACTAGCATCAGTAATGATAGTGTTTCTTCTGGGGTCTTGGGTACTGGCCAGTTGTTGATCTTCTTGGTTTTCTTTAGGTCTGTATGGATTCCTACTTTCAAAACTATAAATCCAAGGAATTCAAGTTTCTCTTTCCCAAAGTAGCATTTCTTGTATTGAGTCTCAGGTGTTTCTTATGGATGAGCTTAAAGAATTCCTCTAGATGGTGCAGGTGTTCTTCAAAATTTGCTAAATTGATGTTGGAATCATCTATGTATACAATTAGGCAGTAGTGGATCAAGGGAGTGTAGACTGAATTCATCATTCTTTGAAAGGTGGTGGTATATTGTAAAGTCCAAAGGGCATTCAGAGGTAATCAAACAGTTTTCCTAAAGCAAGAAAGGCTGTCTTTAGAATGTCTTTTGTATCTATGGGGATCTCATGGAATTCTGCAAAAAGGTCTATACTGCTGAAGTATCTGGTATCTTGTAATTGATCCAAGAGTCATCAATTCTGGGAAAGAATAGGCATCCTTTTCAGTGACTGAATTGAGTTTCCTGTAATCTCCACAGAGTCTCCATCCTCCTTTCTTTGGTACAATAAGTATACAGCTGGCCCAGGGGCTGATAGAGGTTCAGATGACTCCATTGTTTAAGAGTTCTTGAATGTGCTCCTTTTCAAATGTTTTTAAGTGATAGGGTATTATAGAGGGTTTCTGCTGGATGGGTGTTGTATTTTCTGTATTTATGCTGTAATGATATGATGGATTGTATGGCAGATAGTCATAATTAGTGATGAAGATATCTTAATATTTTTTGAGAAGTTCTACTAGTTGTTGCCATTGTTGGGATGTCAATTCTTCTCCAAGTTGGTGGAAGGCTTCACTGTCTCCTGGGTCGCAGAGGGGCCTTACCTTTCTTCTGGAACCTTTTGCCATTTCCCAATAGGTTTAGTTCATGAACTTCTTTATGATTTTGGTTGAGAAAAGGCACCAGATGCCCTATGATTGTTCCTTTCAGCAAGATGATGATTTCCCAACTTTGGTTGATTGCTTGGGAGTGTACTGGATTTATCTTGTCAGGAAATGTGTGTCCTTCTATATCCAGGTGCAGGATATCTTCATTGGGTTCAAAGAAAAGGTTTCTGGGATCAGGTGGTGCAAAGATTTAGAAGGTGGTTTGTTCTCCAGGCTCAAGGATGAGATTCTTATATAGTTTGACTGGTTGGTAGTACACTTGTTGGGAGACATTCCTCTTGAGGTGGTTGACTTAAAGGTGATGTACTTCCTTCTTGTCTGAACTTTCAAATCCTTTGGCTTGTCTTGTTCCTTCAGATAGTTCAGAGACTTCTTGTAATTGTGGGATCTTGACCTTCATAAAGACTACTTAGGCAATCTTCCATCCTCTAATAATTTGGTGTCATTCTGCACTACTGTTGTATAGGATGACCTTGATTTCGCCTATATATCCTAGATCAATGGTTTCTCCTTCAATGGTTATTCCTTATCTGGTAAGTCCAGACCTTGAGGTCAATTAGATATAAGCTCCTTGGGGTGGCTGCATGGCTAGTCCAGTTCTGATCATAAATGTTTTTCCAGGCTTGATAGATTCATTCTCCAGACTATAAAGATCATACCCTATATCTTCTGGATGGGCTTTAGTTGGGGGTTTGGTCTTAGGATGTAGCAGAGCATACTGGGTAATATTCTTGTTGAGTTCTGGTTGTCCTTGGGCTAAGGCTCCACTAGTAGAGAGCCTCCAGGCTATGAGGTTGAGGTGTGGCCATCTGGCTCCAGTAGAAGGGTCTCAGAGATAGTTAGTCCCTCTTCTTCCTATAGGGTCTAGGGCTTCTATGAATTTGGTGGCATTCTTCTACCCATTCTTGGTGGGTTGCATGTCTGATAAGAGCTAGGATGTCTTTTCCTAAATTATATATCTTGAGTCCTTCTTTCTGGCTTCTTGGTCTGGCTTTTTCGGATCTGGTCTCTGTTATCTCTTCTCTTCAGGGTGTGGATTGCAACATTATGGCTGAGGTGAAACTTCTGATGTCTGCAGTCTCAGCAGTCTGGGTGTCTTCTATGGTTGCAATTTCCCATTACTCAGAAATGATATTCCTGGTTGTTGATTTCTTGTTGTCTCAGAAATTGATACCCATCTTGGTCATAAGTTGGGGGAAGAGTGGGCAATGGGTATACTTTTGTTCAGTTGAAGAGACCTTGTTCTCTAAATTGACTTTGCAACTTAGTGGTAACTTCTTGAAAGGTAGTTGACTGTGCAACTATATTTCAGAGTTCTTGTCTCTGGGGTCTCTGTCTCTCTTGCTGGTCTAGTAAATGGCACTGACAGTAATAGTCTCTGGAGGAGTGGAAAACCATTTGGTGTGGACATTTTCCTAGCCAAAATGCCTTCTCTTGGTGAGTTACTTTCTTGGGAATAATGGGGATTTTACTGGGTCCTTCTTCCATATTTCAAGGGTCATCATCTTCAGGTAGTGTCTAGTGAGGGCCATACCAGAGAATGAGTTTAGAGATCTCTTCTACTTTAGATGCTTCTTATTCAGGAACTTCTTGGTTAGGAACTTCTTCTTCCTCAGATGATTCTACTTCTGCAGCTTCAGCTGCAGATGTTTCTGGAACATGGCTGCATTTTTTCTTCTTCTTTCTACACTCTGGGCAGGCTGTGCCAGGCGAATTCCTTGTCTCAATGATCTTGGAGGAGTGCTTGGGATACATACTTGTGTCTCTTGAGGCAGGTAGAATTCTTTAATTTCTCCTACAATGGCTCCAATAGTAATGGGGACAGTGTTCTTGACCCATATATTGTCTTCTGGTCTGTCATCCACTAGGTTAATCTGGGGATTGAGTCTGGGATCATTTCCATCTTTAGATTTTTCTTCTGCTTCTATAGTAGATTCTTCACTACTGGTATATTCCTCCTGAATTATGATCTTCTTTTTCTTCTTTGATTGCTCATAGCTAGTCATCTTAACTCTGTACTTCTTGCTTTGATAGTCAAACTTGAGTACTTGTTAACTGATATCAATAACTGCATTCATTTCCTTCATCTAATTGGTATCAAGGATTATGTCATAGGTGACAGCTTCAGTAACAATAGCTTTTGGGATAGAGAAATGAATGTGTCCAAGAGAAATAATAATGTTTCATTCTTCTCCAAGGGGTTGAGTTCAGGCTCCACCTGCTACTATAATGCTGAGGTTAGATGGTCTATTAATGGGCCATTGGAGGGTATCCAGAAATTATTTGGCAATGATGCAGATGGCTGCTCCTGTTTCTATGAGGATTTTCGGCTTTTGTCCACCAATATCTCCATGTAAGTAGGTGCTGATATGTCTCTATACATCCTGGATAGGTATGGAGGCTGGCTCTTGCTGTGGGATGGAAACTCAGCCAGTGCTAGATCTGGTGGTCCTCAGCAATTTGTTTTGAACTCCAGCTGGTATCAGTTGCAGAACTGCAGAAGGGGGACCTCTACCTTGGCTTCTTGAATCTTCTGCCAGGTTCATTATAGATATCTCTAGGCATTGTCTTTGGGGTGTACTTCTTCTTGGGTTTTGGAGTAGTAGGTTCCTGTTCTTCTTGTTCCATTTCTTCATCCTCTGGTGGCAGGTCATTTGTCTCAGAGACAAAAGGTGAAGGAGTCTAGAGGGGGTGTTTCTACTTATTCCTCTTCATGTTCTTTATCTTTCTCTTGGATAATTCTTCTGCTGATATTCCTGAATGGTCTTCCTATAGGTCTCTTCCTTTTCTCTGCTGGGTAGACTGTTTTTAAGATGATACCCTTGGTAGAGTACAAGTCCAGGTCACTGTAGTCTTCACTGTTGCTTGCTTCCTCGAAATCTTCAACAGGATGAGCTTCAGTCTTCTTGTACTGAGTGTCATTCCTTCAGTTTAATGGTTCTGAGTCCTTTGAGTCACTTCTTTAGTTATTACATTCAATGGCATAGTGTCCAAATTATCCATAGTGGAAGCATTAGACTTGGGCTCTATCTTGGACAGGATATCTTCTTTCTTCTTACTGATAGCTCCTATTATCTCTAGGTGAAAAACCTTGGCTTCTCTGCGGTATGTATCCTCTGTTGTCTTGGTAACTCCAATTTTTGCATATGGTGAGCTTTTCAATCTGTCCAACCAATTGGTCAACTTAGAGCTGAGGTCTTAGATTTCACTTCTGTCCTTCTTTTCTTCTTTGGCTGATCTTCTTTCTTCAGATCTCTCTTGCCCTTGAAGGAGTCCTTGTAGGGCTTTGATCAGGATGTCTTCTTTATCTTCTTTCTTGTTATGATTACTCTAGGTGGTTCATTGTCTGATATCAAACAATCCTTGGGCTGCATCTACTTGCTCTTCAGACCTTCTGATGTCTTGGGTGTGGACATACTGGGCAATGTTCAGGAGAATTCCATTCAAGAAAGTCATTGGACCTATGATGTCTTGGTTGGTGGCATTGAACCTGGCAGTATGCATTCTCTTCTGGATTCTTATGAAGAAGGCTCTGGGTGATTCTCTAAGAATCATCTTCATCTCCATGATGGATTCTTGGGCCTTGTGGTAGGTTTCATTTCCTACATATTTTATGATGAGCCAGTGGACCATGGCTATATACTCTAGCTCATAAGATGCTGCTACTTGTATTTGTCTCACTAGTTGTGAATCTGGGTTATTTGCTATTTGGTGAAAGATTCCTCTCACTGGTTCTCTGAGCTGGGCCTTGTAGATAGTGATTTTTCTTTTATCTGAGAGATTCCTCAAGGCTGCAATTTCTTCAATTCCATCAAGAAATTCTCTGGGGTCTTCCTCTAGATATCCTGCAAAGGTTGGCAGTAAGGTGGCCATTTCATAATCACTTTCTTTTCATTCTGATTCTGGTTCAGATTCTGATTCAGATTCACTTTCTGAACTGTCACTAGAGATGAGTGCTTGGATATCCTGAGGATGGTTTTTTGGACCTTAGATAAAGTGGAATAAGCATAGTTATCTTATGAAAGCTACTTCCAATTTGTAAGAACTGGTGGTAAAGGTTTTATGGGTGAGATTGGTTGGACTAGTATGGGGTATCTGGCTGTAAGATCTTGGACTTATGTAATAAGATCTTCTAGATCTTATGCAAGTTCTTCAAAATCTCTGACAGGGTTGCCTATATTATCAGGTTGGTCTGGTTGATGGTTTCAGGCTATACTGGTTTCTGGTTGTGATTCTTCTGATGCTGGGTAGTTGGCAAGTCTTGAGGTGATTACTTCTCTTCCTGTCTAAATACTGTTGATAACTGATTCTCCTGTCGTGGAAGAGATTATTGTTGTATCAAATGTATTCAGTTTGACTGTGGGTTCTTGTGAGATGAAAAGTCATGTCAATTTTTAAAATCTTTCCAGTTGAGCCCCCAAATGTAATGTGCCTGGCTTAATGGAGGCAAATTACAAGATTGAGGGTTGATGTAGTTTGGCTTAAGCCCATAGTTACTTTGTCAAAAAGTAACAAAATGTCCTAAGATTCCTGAGGTCTTTGGTGTTTAGTGGTATAATAGTCAATCTGGATACAGTAGTAGTTCCTCTGTTTACATAGTGGTTGATTTATACAGATTTCCATATTGGGACAGTTCACTGGGTATAGTGGCAATTTGTGTGAATGGGTTTCCTTCTTGGGTCAACTGGGAATTGGTAGAATTTTATATATAGCATGATGATCTCTGTGTGTGATGGTCTGGCAATTTAGCAGTTCTCCTAAATTGCTGGGCTTCTTGGATAATGGAGATTCTTCTAAATTGGCTTACTGAGAATTATACTCAGCAGCTTACTGGGAATAGGGGATGGTATGGATTCTTCTTTACCAGGCTCACTGGGAACAAATGAATAACTTGGATAACTTGGATAACATGGATGTTACAGATTCTTCCTGAATCAGCAGAGTTCTCTGGGAATGCGGATAACTTGAAAACAGCAGATGACATGGATTCTCCTGAATTGGCAGACTTCTTGAAAATGGCAGCTTTAACTGGGAAATATAACTGGTGGCTTTTGGAAAAGGGTCTCTTGGCAAAGTTGCATTAAAGACTAGCTATATTTGTATGAATGAATTCACTGTAAAGTTGCATCAGAAACTGGCTTGAGCAAGATGGCTTTCTCTTAAGTGGCAGAAAAGGTAGAAATCTTCAGGCTTATCTGACAAGCATATCAAAATGAACTTGTTCTTTGTATCAGAAGGTGGACTGGAGTGGAAAAGGAGCAAAGCTCACAATCTCCTTATAGTGGCTATAGAGCAGGCATTTCTCCTAAGTATTACAATCCTTTCTGGATCAAGTAGCTTTTGGCAGGCATATCTCTCAAAGTGTAATAGGCAGACTTGTCTTTTGCTTTGTGTTTCAGAACTGAGATTTATTCACTCTTGCCTCTGGGGTATTTTATCAGTTGTAGTTACTATCTAGTTGCTATATTACTAACTATAGATTGCTAATCATAGCAAGTGTTCCTTGAGTGTACAGTATACCTTGAGGGTATAGTATATCTTGAGGGTATGTTATTCCTAGAGAGTACAGATAAACATACTGTTTCTGGTATCTCTGGCTTAATACATATATAAGTTGGCACAGTAAAGCCATCTTGGTTGCTTAGTGCACTAGATATAGTATGTGGCTAATTTATGATTTTAGCAGTGCAGTTCTGTTACTCATCACAATAGAAGTATCTCTTTCTCTACTACTATATTAGTTATAAGATTTTTATGGACAACTTCTCAAGTTCTCTTTCTATAACTTATTTTCTCTCTACCTTAAGTTAATTTGCTGTATCTACTGTAGAATAATGAGAGAGAGTCAATAGTAATGAGTTGTCTCTTTTTCAGCATTGAATCAGTAATTTTTCGACTTTTTTATAGTTTCTAGTATCTCTGATTATATCTGAAGTATATCTTTTATAGTATAGTACTTTCTTTCTTTTACTATTATTAGTAAGATATCAATATAATATATTATAAACTATATAAAGAGTCAGTTAATCTAAGATATACATCAAGTATCAGTATAGATTATCTTTAGATTATTAGTATCTATAATAGTACTCTCTGAGCTTTGATAAGCTTCTCTTTTTTTCTTTTTTTATAGTCTCTAGGACTCCTTTCTTTATTAATACACCTATCTATCTAATATATAATATACTGAGCCCACCCCTATCTGATCCCCCTAGGGGCTCCCTCACCCCACACATCTTCTCAATTCAAGACTACTAGACCATTCACCAATGCCACTCTCTCACCACTCTGTTCACAGATCCCTTCTACCAGCTAGTGACAGTGCCCACCCTGGGGACCCTAACCAATCCACCACCCTATCAGCAAATCTCTCATCAACCTCTCTCATCTTAACAACTTCTTCTGCAAACCTAGCTATCTCCCCTCCTCAAAAACAAAGAGCCAATGTCCAGCCAACCCAACTCAACCCATACAGCTAAAACCCACCCTACAGTAAGCTATTCATTGTCCACACCATCCACCAACCAAGATTTCAAATCTTCCCAGTGACCTCTCTCTCTGTCTGACCTCCTCTTTATATCCAGCCAGTCCCCTACCACTATCCAAAAGTCCCCTAGAACCTCACACTCTCTCAGCTAATGTTCAGACATCTGCACAAATCCCCCAACTTGTCCTACATTGTAACACTCCTTATATTCAAGTTATCCACTATCTACCAAATGTCCAGCATGAAAATTCAGCATGATATTCCTCTGCAGCTTCCACCACCATACTATCCAGAACTTTGGAGAAAGCGACCTCTATATCTCAGCATTTCATGACCAGACTTCTGCCCAGTCCCACTCCTTGCCAATCCTCACTGCCTGCCAACTGCTTGACCAAAGATCCTGACCAAGTCCTCGCTGATACTCCACTCCATTACCAATAACAAACTCAGTAAGTAGAGCACCCCTCAAAAATAGTCTGTCACATCTCGACATAGCTAGACCCCACAGTATCTCCCCCTCATTGCTACCCAATGCAGGCCTATGCAGTATACTCCATCTACCACCCCCCACTATAAACCTTTATACTATAGCTGTTGGTTTCCACCCAGCTCCACCAGAGATAGCAAATCTCCTGAGGACTCTTGTGGGGAGAATCTCATCTTTCACACTTTCTGCATTAGTGGCACCCATCCCCCTTCCCACAGTTCAACAGCCCATTTCAACCACCAAGCACTCAGATAGTATAGTCTCTTAGGAAAATCCACCAGTCCTAGCCCACTATGAACCATCAGTATTGCAAGAGTATCCCAACTGATCTGGGACCACCTCCCAGCCCAAATGCAATCTCTAGCCAGTTTCATCAGTCTTTCACCACCCAAGCTGGAAAATCCAAGTGATAAGCAATATACTATAGCTTGGGGAATCAGTAGACTTTCAAAATGGAGACCTGATCTATCAGGGAGATGTGGTGACCCCCTCAGCCCCTAAGAGCCTCTCCCCAGTTGGCCACCCTCCTCTTCCACCACACTCATAGCAAGACAGATCTATATACTAAAAGAAAGATCCCCAAATACCACACTACCTCTCCAGCAGGGATAATTGTTCCAATGATGTCCCCTCCTACTAGCCTATTTCTCAGTACTATTGTCTCACACCTATACTAGTTGAGTTTTGCTCTAGAGTGTGCCTCATACTATTCCACTATCTTCCTAAGCATCTCAATATCTATCACTGAGCCAAGTCCAACTACCATATTATCTGCAAAGGTCCCCACCTTCCACACCACACTATAGATAGAGAGCTCTGCCATCTTCTGTTGAATGCTATCCATCAAAGGTTCTAATGAAAGAGTATAAAGAATAGGAGACAGTGGATCTCTCTGAGGAACCCCTCTCTCCAAGTGGAATACCAGATGTTAGTAACCATTACACATCAGTGCTACCCTACTGCCCTCCAACAGATTTAACATAAAAGCTCAAAAACGTAGGGGAACACCAATTCTATCCAACACCTAGTCCAGCCACATCCACTGAATGTGGCCATAGACCTTCTCCTGATCCAGGAAGCCCTGTCTCCTATCCAATCTACTAGCCCATACTCCTTCAATGATGCCATAAACCCAGGCTGTCCCATCTCTGATAAGTCTTCCTCCAATAAAGCCCCACTGCTCCTCATCTAATACTTATTGGGCAACCTTCTGTAACCTCACAACAATCACCTTAGTCACCATCTTCCTGTCTATATCCAGTAGCATGATCAGTTGCCAGTTCTTCCAGTCCTCCCTCCTTCTCTTGTCCTTATACAATAAGGCCACCAGCCCTAAGTCCTGCTCTCCCACCCACTCACTATTCAGAAGAACAAGGTCACAGAGGGCTGCCATCTCCCTAACACTCCAGGGACCTTTGCCATCTTCTTCCAAAAGTCTGAAAGCAGCCCATTCTCTCCTGGTACTGTCCCAAGCTTAGTTGCTACAAGGACTCACTGGATCTCCTCCTCTTGGACTGGTAGGATCAGATTCCTAAGGCCCTCTACTTATGGTAGATCCTAATCCCCCAAATTGCCTCTTCAATAGTACCTCCTTCCTCCTCACTCCACAGACTCCTCCACTGCTCCTTCAGTGGTCCCAAGATCTGTTGTATACTATGTACCATTTCTCCCTCTGCATTAAGGACTTCATCTTATTAATACTATACCCTTCTAGCCTAGAGGAGCCCTGACAGGTATCTAGTAGGCCTCTCTCCCTCCTCAAGCCCCTGCTACCTCAGCCTAGCTGCCATTCCTTTCATATGTATCTCCTTCTCCTCTCTCAGTACCTATTGCAGCTTCACCATCTCTAATTTTGCTTGCACCAATCTCCAATTATCCACCTCTTCAGAATTTAACAAATCTTGCAGTCTAACCAACCTATTTGAGGTACACCTCACCCTTTTCCTTCTCTGCCTCCTAGCATATCTACCAGCCCCTCTCCAATATATCCTCATCACCTCTTTTAACTTTATCTAATGGATACCCACTGGCAAACCCTCATGTATCTAGCTAGCAATCTTCAATTGGATGTCCTCCACCCATGGGTCACACAATACCTTCTCAACCAGCAGTGAGAAGGTAAGGTACCAATGTCCAGATTCATCTCCACTCCCCCAAACTGCCTCTGCCCTAATAGACCCAAGTGGTCTAACTACAGGCACCACTCCACCTCCAGAGACTTCCAAATATCCATGCCCCAGCATTTAGCTGTCAGGATCCAGTCAATTCTTGTACCTAGTCCATTCACCCAGTGTGTGTAGATCCTCTTATCTCCCTACTATGTTCTGCCCATATCCCCTAAGAAGTTAAGGTTCTTCACCTCCTCCCATTCATCCAGGCCACCACTTCTTCCATCAGCACTTCTCCCTCTATCAGTTCAATCTAACTGAAGATTCTGCACCATATTGAAGTCCCCTCCCAGAACATCTACCCCTTTCTCCAAGAGAGCACCCTCTTCTAACTGACCCTTAATCCATGCAATCCACTCAACCCTAGCTGCTAGACAGTAGCAAGAGCCAACTTTCACTGGCTCCCACCCAGATCTATACCATTCCCACTATACCAAATGGTCTCCCTAGCTTCTGATTCTACCTAAATCCCCTTTACCACTTTGCCCCAAAATTGCCACTTTGCCAACAAAGCTGTAGCCCCTCCCCATTCTCTAGTCCACTCTACTTAGTCCTCCTCATCCTCACAACATATATACTGCAGCAGAAAGAGATCAGCCTCCAATCTCTAAAGCCAAGTAAAAATGTTGTTATGCTACCCAGATCCCCATAACCCATTCACATTCAGAGAAAAAATGTTAGTTGTACTGTTCATTGGGAATAATGTTTAGAAGTAAGATCCTGCAGATTCTCTATAATCTACATTCCTCCCCTCCTGTACCAAGTCCAAGTTGTTTTCAGTAGCTACTTTCTCCTCTTCAGCCTCCTTCATCTCAAATCTCACCAGAAGTTCAGCCATCTCCCCATCCTCCTTCTCCTCAAAGTTCTCACAATACTCTAGGCAACCTTCTGTCAAAGTTTCAAACCATGATGCTCAGCCCAACAGTAGGCAGCCTGCTCACTGGCAACAACTGCCAGCTCAGCCTCCTTTTCCTTATCAATCTCATACCCCTTCTCCTCTAGAAGAATTGCAAGCACCTCCACCTTCAGCACTGCCACTACCCCATCACCACACAGAATCTGTACCCAATGCCTCTCACTCATCATACTCAGGTCCACTTCTCCCAACTCCACAGCAACAAAGTCGTTTATCATCCAGTGCATCCACAGTAGGTTCCCCACCTCCTTCTCTCCTAGCATTGCTGGCCTTCTAGTATCCAGCATTGTGGTATTGGCCCCTGTACTCACAGTCTCATCCCACTCCTCCTCTGGGACATCCACCAGCTCATCCTCACCAACTGCCACCACCTTTCTCCCTTTCATCACATTAGGTACTCCAAAGTGCACTCACTTGGCACTATATATTAGCACATCCTCCACCACTCTTCTCCTCACAGCTGGACCCCCCCTGATGAGAGGGGGAGTGTCTTCCAAGACTATATCCCAGACTTCAAACATATTGTCTGCATAAGGGTCACTATGTGGCACCTTCTTGGCCCCCTCCAGGCCCTCCTTTATATCCCCTCCTCTCTTACTAGCCCAGATACTTATCTCTATACCCCCAGTTCTCAGCACCCCTAGTATTCTTCTCTGCCTCTCCTTTCATATATACCAACAACTCCCTCTGCATCTTGTGCCCCTGAGCTCTCTTCCACTGTCTCTTGTCAGTGTGAATATATTTCCCATCTACAATCTGTAATGCATTGACTCTACATACAACTTCCAGGTCTTTGTCCTCTACTCTACTGCTCTATTCATCTCCTCCAGAGCCTCCAACAAGTCCTCCTCCTCCTCTTCACTCCCTTTCACCCTTGATACCTTACAGATAAAAGCATCTCACAGCATTGCCAAAGACCAGTCAATTGTTTTCCCCATGGCCTCTCTCTCAGCTAGTCTAATTCTGATGTCAATGTCTTCTATCCTGAAGGTGGTCCCCTCTCACATTTGGAATCTGATATCAATCATATCACCATACTCTGCTATCACCTCCTCCACCCTCCTCCTAGTCTCAACCTTTGTCACTATAGGCACTCTCTTTATAAGTAACTGAACCACTCTGGAGTCTCACCTCAAATACCTCACTATAGGGACCACTACCTCTTCTATAGCTACTCAAGTATTCAATGCTGCCTCCAGCAGGTCTGTCTCCTCAAAATCCACTTCAACCTCCTCCAATCTCTTAGGAACTTCACTGAGGTAGCTTCAGCCACCTGCTTTAAGATAATCCCCAAATCATTCATGCTATCACTACTAAGTCTCAGAAGCACAAGGTTGCCACAAACTCTAAGATAGACTTCTTGAGTAATGATGCCACTGTCAGCCCCATCACATCATCCATCAGGTCACTCTTTCTTTTTGGTTCTCTCAGCCCAGCTCTCCCATTAGCAGTACATCTGGATTTTTTTCCAGATTCCTAGTCATGCCATCATCAGCAGTCCCCCCTCTACTCTCAGCTGCTACTACACCAGCCCTTCCACCTGTTGGCCCAGATGCTGAACCCCCTGCCTCTACCGCCCTCTGCTTTCTCTTCTCCCCTGTCCAATCTCTCCAAGATCCAACAGGCCATCCTCTATTCCTCAGTATATCAGCAAAGCTCCTTCTTCTCTTCCCTCCAGCCTCTCCTCCAGTACCACTACTGCTGCCTGAGCTGCCCTACCTACTTGGACCACCAAAGACCCCATCTCTAGTCTATACTCTCATTTGATAGTTTGCCAATAAAGGCCCCAGGTTTACCTGACCTGGTATGCATATTGGCTTACTTGGTGGTCACTATTTCCTTAGTACCTTTCTCTAATAAACATGTTTAAAAGTATCTTGCAAAGTTTATATTATATAAATAGTAGTAGAGAAAGGTCATTGATAAGCTTCTCAGTAAGTATAGTTCTAGTATAGATGACTACTTTTTGAGTAAGATCAGAATGACTAGTATAGATAAGAGAAAAATTAACAATAGTGAACTAGTTAGTACTAGACTAAAGATAGTTATCAAGATTATAGCAAGTATCAACTCAGTAGGATCTTTTAATTGGCTGCTTGATAGTAATATAATATACCTAATGGCTGATATTCTAGCTATACTCAGCTAGAATTAAAAGCTGATATAGTAATATTATAGAGGCCAGCAAGCTTGAAGAGTGGGATATTTCTTATTTAATAATATCTGACTAAAACTAGAAGCTTATATAGCAATATAATTGAGGCCTCCAGGCTCAGAAAGTTGGATTGGTATCTTTTTAGACTTTAGCCCATATATTAGTTCCTTTAAGATAGTCTTATATATAAGTTCTTTACTCATTCACTATAAATCTATTATGTTTTTTATTAGTTAGTTATAGGGTTTTTTCTTTATCTCTGACTCATATTTAAAATCAGAGGAGTTATATATATTATTTAGTCTTAGTATCACTAGATCTAATATATGGATATACTCTTATAATATAGGTCTAATAATCTAGTCTTAGTAAATAGATAAGTCTGATTCATATATATTATTAGAATGGAGATATACAGTACTATTCTTATATATTTAAGATGGTAAGACTATTGGTTTTCTTTATAATCTAAAGATAATAAGATAATAGTACTCTGAAGGAGAGAGTGGAGAAGAGTTTTAATCTATATAGTCTAGGTTCTCAATTAATAAAAATCTATAAAGACTTGATCTCAATAAGAAAAAAAAAAAAAAAAAAAAAAAGTGGAATCTATAGAAGGCTTTTTATTTTCATTATCACTACTGTTTTCATGTAATATTTTCTCATTCATAATACTTATTATTATATAGATATAGTCTGCAAGCTGGCTACTTTTATATATAGCTACTATTATAAAATTATATATCTTAGAGATGCTACTTATAAATACCAAAATCTTATTCTTATTATTAATACAATCTGTACTTAATTTATTACATTATCAATATGATTAGTATATTTAAAGATACTTTTCTTATATTTTATTTATAGATTAAATAACTGAGACTTTAAATAGAAATAATTCAATAAGGAAGCCTATATATAATGATTTCATAATTTTTTCCATATCTAATGAGCTATTGTAGTATATATTATAAGATTTATTTATAAGTTTGAAATTATAAATATAATCTTATATAATATATAATAGTTAATTATAGTATTATAATCTTGAATTTGTACTTATAACTTTATATACTCTATCAAGCTATATTTATTAAAGAGATTCTATATATAGAATATTCAAATGATATAATTTTTTTTATCAAAGATGAAGATATATCTCTTGGCTATATTTACACTAATAACTGGAGATATATTTTTTGTAATAGTATCTATCATTATCAGAATACTTATAATTAATATATCTATATTACTATTGCTAGAGTTGCTAGATTGATCATTATTTGATACATATCTTGGTATGTATTATTATAGCTGCTAAGTACTTATAGAGCTTATAATATTTATTAAAGAAGAGGTTAATTTTATTAAAGTTATATAGATTAGATAGAATAAGTCATATACTAATACTGAGAGCTTCTCAAATTGTTGTGAAAGAGGCAATTTTATTGAAGTTGTATAAGTTATATATTTCTCTATATTACTAATGAATAATATAAATATGAAAGAATAGTATATTGTCACATGCTGACATATCAAGTTGCCATCCCAATACTCCCACTCAATGAGATATGTAAATTAAAAAAAAGGAATACAACATATGTCTAAAAAAAAGAATCCAAACTAAAATAGAAGTAAACTATATATATATAACTAATGGAGTACTATCTAGATAACTGCAAAAGATCAAAATTCCCTACTTATAAGTATGAAAATAGGTAAAAAATATAGTAAAAGACTGGTAATATAAGAATTTTCACAGATTAAAAAGTGTTTCAAAATATATAAAATATCCAAAATATCCACTTGTAGCTGAGGTATATAACCAATATAGAAGTGAGATATATAGACAGTATGAGAGGCTTTTGATAGCTTGAATTTTGACTTTGAAAGGACTTTGGTCAATAAGTCTGCAATTATATACTCCATGGGAGTATATTCCAGGTATATTGTATCAGTTTCTATACATTTCCATATAAAATAATGCTATATATCAATATGTTTTATTCTGCTGTAATGTACTGGATTCTAGGTAAGTACAATTGTAGAATAAATATCTTGGCTTAGTATAGTACTTCTTTCATAAAGCCAAGCTTTTTTAATAGTTTGTAGAGCCATATGGCTATCTTTATTACCAATGATAATGCCTGATATTCAGCTTATATAGATGATATTGCAATAGAGAGTTACTTACATATTTACCACAAGATGACAGATCCTTGATAACTAATATGAAAGAGATTCCTAGTTATAGATTGATGGTCATCTAAGTCTCCGGTCCCATCAAGGTCACATATATCAGATAGCTGGATACTATTACTCTTACCTTTACTCTCACTTAATTTGGGCTTTCTTAATTTTATAGAAGTCTCCATCAGAGTACTCATGGGCTTATATTCACTCATATTGAAGTATTTGAGGATGACTTTGGCATATGTTTCTTATGAGAGGTATATGGCATGTATATTTCTATTATATATAATCAATATCCTCAAAAGAGAGGATATGTCACCTATATCAGTCATCTTGAATTCTCAGCATAGAGTTTCCTTTACTCTATTAAGTTTATTCTTGCTGATAATTATAATGATATTATCTACCCATGTATTTGAGGAGGGGAGGTGGATGGGACTGCAGGAGAGGGTGGTATGGTGGGAGGAGCTGTTGGGGGATCTGTTGACTGGATGGTGGGTTGGTTGGGGTCCTCTGGGAGGGAGATGGCACAGTTTGGTAACTAGGATCTATGAGCAAAGTAGTGGGAGGGTGGGGATTGTGTTGGACAAAGTGGAATTTCATCGAGAAG
>RBNI01002281.1:0-18995 GCA_003990745.1 Jimgerdemannia flammicorona | reverse complement strand
CCCCCCCCTATCCTCTCTCAATGAAAGACCACTATGCTATTCACCATCACCACTTGCCCACTACTCTGCTCACAGATCCCTTCCACCAGATGGCAACATTGTCCACCCTGAGGACTCCAACCAACCCACTACCCTGTCAGCAGATTGCCTATCAACCACTCTCATCTTAACAACTTCTTCTATAAACCTATCTATTGCCTCTCCTCAAATACAAAGAGCCAATGTCCAGCCAGCCCTATCCATACAGCTAAAACCCACCCTATAGTGAGCCATCCATTGCCCACACCACCCACTAGCCTAGATTTCAAATTCTCTCAGCATCCTCGCTCCCCATCCAGCCTCCTCTTTACATCCAGTTGGTCTCCCACCACTATCCAAAAGTCTCCCAGAACCTCACACTCCTACAGTCAATGTTCTGGCATCTGCACAAATCCCCCAACTTGTCCTACATTATAATACTCCTCACAATCCAATTGGCCACCATCTATCAGATGACCAGTATGGAAATTTAACATGATATTCCTCTATAGCATCCACCACCATACCATCCAGAACTTGGGAGGAAGCCATCTCTGCACCTCAGCACTCTATGACTGGACTCCTGCTCAGTCCCACTTCTTGCCAATCCTCACTATCTGCCAACTACTTGGCCAAAGATCCTGACCAAGTTCTTGCTAACACTCCACACCACCTTCAATATCAAACTCAGCAAGTAGAATATCCCCCAATAGCTGTCTGTCACATCTCCACATAGCTGGCCCCCACAGCATCTCCCCCTTATTACTCTGCCAGCACAGACCAATACAGTGTACTCCGTCCACCACTCTCTACTAGAAGCTCTTATACTATAGTTGTTGGCTTCTATTCAGGCCCACCAGAGATAGCAAATCTCCTGATGACCCTCAAGGGGAGAATCTCATCTCCCACACCTTCTGCATCAGGGCACCCAATCCCCACCCTATAGTTCAAAAGTCCTTTTCAACCACCAAGCTTGCAGGCAGTACAGCCTCTTAGGAAAATCCACTAGGCCTAGCGCTCCTCTAATCACTGATATCACAAGAGTATCCCAACTGATCTGGGACTGCCTCCTGTCCAAATCCAATCTCTAGCCAGTTTCATCAGTCTCTTTACCACCCAAGCTGGGAAGTCTAAGTGGTAGGCAAACATACCATAGCTTGGAGAATTAGTAGACATTCAGAATTGACACTCAGCCTGCTAGGGAGATGTGGCAGCCTCCCCAACCCCTAAGAGCCTCTCTCCAAATGGCCACCCTCCTCTTCCACCACACTTATGGCAAGACAGAACCATATATAGAAAAGAAGATGTCCAGATACCACACTGCTTCTCCTATAGAGACAATTGTTCCAATGATGTTCTCTCCTATCAGCCTATTCCCTAGTACCATTGTCTCACACTTATACTAGTTGAGCTTTATCCCAGAATGTGCCTCATACCATTCCACTATCTCCTTAAGTACCTCAACATCTGCTACTGAGCCAAGGCCAACTACCATATCATTAGCAAAGGCTCCCACCTTCCACACTACTCCAAACATAGAGAGCCCTGCCACCTTCCATCAAATCCTATCCATCAAGGGTTTCAATGAAAGAGTATAAAGAATAGGTGATAGCAGGTCTCCCTGGGGAACTCCTCTCCTCAAGGGAAATACCAGACCCCAGTGGCCATTACACAGCAGCACTGCCCTACTGTCCTCCAATAGATTCACTATAGAGACTCGAAATTGTAGAGGAACATCAATTCTATCCAGCACTTTGCCTAGCCAGACTTGCTGAACCCAGTCATAGGCCTTCTCCTGGTCCAGAAAGACCAGTCTCCCATTCAATCCACAAGCTCTGGCTCTTTCAATAATATCATGAACCCAGACTGTCCCATCTCTGATTAGTCTGTCTCCAACAAAGCCCCACTGCTCCTCACCCAGCACCTTTTGGGAAACCCTCTATAGCCTTGCAACAATCACCTTAGTCACTATCTTCCTGTCTATATCCAGAAGAATGATCAGCCTCCAGTTCTTCCAATCCTCCCTTCTCTCTTTTTCTTTATACAACAGGGTCATCAGCCCTAAGTCCTGCTTGCCAATCCACTCACCATTCAGAAGAACTTGATCACAGAGCTCTCCTAACACTCCAGGGACCTTCACCATCTTCTTCCAAATGTCCCAAGGTAACCCATCCTCTCTTAGTACCATCTTAAGCTTAGTTGCTGCCTGGACTTGCTGGACCTCCTCCTCTTAGACTAGTAGTATTAAGTCTCTAAGGCCCTCTACCTACAGCAGTTTCCATTCCTCCAGCATGTCTCCAATCACCTCCTCATCTGCACCCCCTTCCTCCTTACTTCACAGACCCCTCCACCTCTCCTTTAGTACTCCCAAGATCTGTTGTGTGCTATGCACCATTTTCCTCTCTGCAACAAGGATCTCATCTCATTGATATTATACTCTCTTTGCTAGGAGGAGCCTTGACAAGTACCTAGTAGGCCTCTCTCCCTCCTCAAGCCCCTGCCACCTCAGTCTGGTAGCTATTTCCTTCATACAAATCTCCTCCTCCTCTCTCAGTATCTGTTGCAGCTCCACTACCTCCAATTTCACTTGCTCTAACCTCCAATTATCCACTACATCAGAAGAAATCAAATTGGCCCATTCCATCTATAGTCTAACCAACTGACTAGAGGCACACTTAACTCTTTTCCTCCACTGCCTCCCAGTGTCCCTACCAGCCTCTCTCCAGTAAACCCTTATAGCCTCCTTCAACTTTATCTAACAGATACCCACAGATGAACCCTCATATATCTAGCCAGCAATCTTTCCTTAGATGTCTGCCACCCATGGGTTCCACAATGCCTTCTCAGCCAGCAGGGAGGAGTTAAGGTACTAATATCCAGATCTATCTCCACTCCCCCCAAACTGTCTCTACCCTAATAGCCCTCAGTGATCAGACCATGGACACCACTCCACCTTGAGAGACTTCCAAACATCGATACCCCAGTATTTAGTTGTCAGAATCCAGTCAATCCTCATACCCAGTCCATTCACCCAGTGCATGTAGACCCTCTTTTTCTCCCCACCATATTCAGCCCATATTCTCTAAGGAGCTAAGGTTCTCTACCTTCTCCCACACATCCAGACCACCACTCCTCCCACCCACACTCCTCCCTCTATCAGTTCTATCTAACTGAGCATTCTGCACTATATTAAAATCACCTCTCAGAACATCTACTCCCTCCTTTAAGAGGATGCCCTTCTCCAAAAGATCTCTAATCCATATAATCCACTCACTCCTAACTACAGGACAGTAGCAAGAGCCAACTCTCACTGGCTCCCACCCAGGTTGGTGCCATTCTCCCCAGATCAAATGGTCACCCCAGCTCTTGATGCCACCCAGATAGCCTCTACCCCTCCTCACCAGAATTGTCACTTTACCAATCCAAGCAGTAGCTCCTCCCCATTATCTAGTCCACTCCACCTGATCTACCTCATCTTCACACTGGACATCCTGCAGTAGAAAGAGATCAGCCTCCAATCCCTTAAGCTAAGTAAAAATGTTCTTATACTACCCAGATCTCCTTAACCTATTCACATTCAAAGAGAAAATGTTAGTTGTACTATTTATAAGGAATAATGTTAAATATTAATCACACCCTCTACAAATCTGCATTCAACTCCTTCTGTGCCAAATCCAAGTTATGTTCAGCAGCCAGTTCTTTCTCTTCAGCCACCCTCACCTCTAGTCTGACCAGAAGTTCAGCCATCTCTCCATCCTCTTTTTCCTTGAAGTTCTCATGATACTCCAGGCATACTTCCTGCCAGAGTCGCAGACTATAGTACTCTGCCCAACAGTATGCAGCCCACTCACCAGCAATGCCAGCCAGCTCAGCCTCCCTCTCTCTATCTATCTCATATCCCTCCTTCTCTAGGAAAATTGTAAGTATCTCTGCCTTCAGCACCTCCACCACTCCATCTTTACTCAGAATCTATACCCAATGCTCCTCACTCATCACTCTCAGGTCCACTTCCCCCAACTTCTCAGCTGCAAAGTTATTCATCATCCAGCACATCCGGTTTCCCACCTCCTTCTCTTCAGGTGTCCCTGGTCTTCCTCTATCTAGTATTGTAATATCTGCCCCTACACTTGTAGTTTCATCCCACTCCTTCTCTGAGACATCCACCAGCTCATCCTCACCAACTGCCACCACCTGTTCTCCTTTTGCCACATCAGGAACCCCAAAGTGTACTCACTGAGTACCCCATATTGACACATCCTCTGCCACCCTACCCCTCACTGCTGGACCCTGCCTGACCAGAGGGAGAGTGTCTTCTATGACCAGCTCTCAGACTTCAAACATACCATCAGCAAATGGGCCCTTAAGCAGTGCCTTTCCAGCCCCATCCAGGCCCTCCTCTATATTTCCTCCTCTCTTACTAGCTCAGACACTTACCTCTATACCCTCAGACTTCTCAGTGCATTCTTCTTCACCTCTTCTTCCATACTTACCAGTAGCTCCCTCTACCTCCTGTACCCCTGAGCCCTCTCTCACTATCTCTTGTCAGTGTGAATATATTTCTCATTGATAATCTCCAGATGTGTCAACTCTACATATACCTTCCAGGCCTTCACCCTTCTCTCTACTGCTCCACTCAACCCCTCCAGAGCCTCTAACATGTCTTTCTCCTCCTTCTCACTCCCTTTCACCCTCAATACCTTACAGACAAAAGCTCTCTACATCATTACCAAAGGCCAGTCACTCGACTTCCCTATGACCTCTCTCTCAGCTTGTCTAATTCTGACATCAATATCTTCTATCCTAAAAGTGGTCCCCTCCTATACCTGGAAGCCAATATTGACTATATTGCTATACTCTGCCATTACCTCCTCCACCCTCCTTTTAGTCTCAGCTGCCATCACTATAGGTACTCCCCTTACCAGCAACTGAACCACTCTGGGGTCCTACCTCAAACACTGTACCATAGGAACCACCACCTCCCCTACTGTTATACCAGTCTTCAAAGCCTCCTCCAGCAGACCTGCCTTCTTGAAACCCACCTCTACTTCCTCCAATCCTTTCAGAAACTTTACCAAGGCTACTCCAGCCACCTGCACCAAGATAAGCCCCAGAATCATCCTCACTATCACTGCCAAGCTCTGGAAATACAAAGTCACAATGAACTCTAAGATCAACTTCTCAAGTAACAGAGCCACTATCAGCTCCATCATACAATCAGCCAGGTCTCCCTTCCACTTTGAGTCCATCAGCTCAGCCCTCTCATCAATAGTCACATCTGGATTTTTTTCTAGATTCTCAGCCACACCACTATCAGCAGTCCCATCCCTACTCCCAGAAGCCACTCCACTAGCTCTATCTCCTACTGATTGAGGCCTAGTACCTCCAACATCTCTTCTTTCTGCTTTCCTTTCCCTTCTGCCTACCCACTATGAGCACCCACCAGCCAATCTCCAGCCTTCAGCATGTCTACAAAACTCCTCCCCTTCTGTTCTCTGACCCTACCCCCAGTGCCGCTTCTACTGCCCAAGCTGTCCTGTTCATCTGAACCACTGAAAGACCACATCCTAAGCCCATACCCATATCCAATATATTGCCAGTTGAAGGCCCCAGGTCTACCCAACCTAGTATGTATGTTGGCTTGCATATTGTTTGCCATGATCTTAATACCTTTTTCCAATAAACAACTTGAAAGTATATTGCAAAAGTATATATAATGTGAGTGATAACTGAGAAAGATGTGTTTTTAACTATGTCTGCATGATCTGTAGAACACATTTTCATTATTCTCACCATCATTTCCTTGGTACATTTTCTCATTTATGAGGCTTATTATAATGTGAGCATAATCTATAAGTTTATTACTCTCTTATATAGCTGTCACTATAATATGATACTCCTTGAGAAGATTTCTTATAAGAGCTAAAACCTTGTTTTCATTACTTATATATTGTACTGATATACTTAGTAAATTTATCTGATTTATCAGATTGTTGACATGACTGGCATATTTATAGATAGTCTTCTTTAACTTTATTCATATATTGAATAGTTGAGATTTTAGATAAAATTGATTCAATGTAGATATTTGCATATGATAATTGTGTAGAGTTTCTCAGACCTCATAAGTGATTACTATATATATTATAAGCTTCATTTGGAAGTTAGATAGTATAAATATAATCTTATATAATACTCAATAGTCATTTATACTATTATAATCTTGAATCAGTACTTGTGACTTTATATACCCTTTTTTTTTTTTTTTTTTTTTTTTTTAGTTATAAGAACTTTTACTTTATTATTCAACCATCTATGATATACTAATACAGATGAGCTTCTCACTCAATTCTATTTAGAAACTTCCTCTCCTCTATATTATTCTCTTAAAATACTACTGATCTCTCTACTACTCCAATCCTTTCTCCACTCTTTCTATAGATTATCTCTACTAATTACCTCTAATACTCCCCACTAGTACTCCCACCCCTCTACTATCTATTCAATATATCTATTATCAGTCACTTCTATCTAGCCACCCTTACCTCCAAAGTCAACTATTGATTCTTCTTAAATATATATAGCTAATATCCTACAAGTCTGATTTATATTTCTTGTACTTACATATATTAATATCAATTACTCATCTCCCAACCCTCCTACCAACCTTTTCCAGAGGTCACTCCACCTCTCTTCTGTCACCAACTCTGGTAGATATACCCTCAGCTATATCTTAATTACTCTCCAAAAGTCACTCATTACCTTACACTCCCCTAGCTAATGTTCAGGATTCTGTACCACACCTCTCTCTTATCTGATATTCAGATACTTCTCATACTCTTAGATATCTTCTTCTATCAAGTAATCTGTAGTTTAATATTATATTATACCATAGAATTCTCCACCATGCTACTCAGAACTTGAAAGGAATCTATCTTACTATCTGCTTACCCTACCACCAAATACCAGTTTAGTTCTACTCCTCTCCAATCTCCACCCCTTGCTATACCTCAGGTTACAGATCTCTCTCAAATTCCCAAAGGCACTCTATGCTATCCTTTAAGCAGAAATCATCTACTGACACTCTGTCTAACAAAAGATACTCTCACCTCCATATTTAGGGTCCTCATTTCTCCTCTCTCTCATCCCCCCTCCATTAGAGACCAATACAGTATATCCCATCAACCACTTCTTACCAGAATCTCCTATAATATATTCTCTGACTCCTCTTCAAAGTCACCAGAGATAGAAGATCCTCAGTTATACTATGGGGGGAGAACTGATCCTCCTATACTCTCTGTATGAGAAAAACCCACTCTCTGCCCCTCAACTCACTTGCTTACTTCAGCCACTATACTCTCAAGCAGTAAAGATGCTTGGGAAAATCCTCTAGACCTAGGTCTCCTCAGTCTACCAGCCATGGCTTTATATACTCTGCCAAGCTATATTCATCAAGAAGGTCTATTATATAGAATACCCAGATTGTGTAATCTTTTCTATCAAAGATTGAGATAGATCTCTTGGCTGTGTTTATGCTTACAACTAGAACTATGTTTCCATATCTATTATAGTTGTTGTTGTGGTTACATCTATAGAAATACTCATAATTGATATATCTATTTTCATACTTACATTACTAGGCTATTCATCACACATTTCTAGCATAGTATATTTTAAAGAGGTGTATTTATATACTATTGCCACTTAGTGCTAGCAGAACTCATAATCTTTATAATAAAAGAGAGGCACTTTATTGAAGTTATATAGGTTGCATATTTCATACATTACTGATAAATGATGTAAATCTGATGGAATGGCATAAGTCAGGTGTTGATATATCGAGTTGCCATCCCAACAGAATTTCATCATGCCTTTTTTGTTTATAAAATCATGACATTGCTTTTGGTCACAACCTATTTTTTTTTTTTTTTTTTTTTTTTTTTTACAAAGGTAGTGGCGATTTCGGTCTTGTGAAATCCTTCGTGACAAGCATTTGGAAGTCTTGACCCAAGCCTATCGCGGTAAGCGAAGCCGGTGCAAGTTCTGAGTCAGCTGAGATCTCTTTTAGCGGGAGTGTTGGGATTACAACTTGCAATCTAGTCATTTGTGGCTTATGCTTGTATATAAACGTCGTCACCAATAATCAGTTACGTGAAAAGCAATACGATCTACAATAGTGGAGCTAATGAGCCATTATAATCCAGTGCCTTCCTTGATCCTGCATCGAGCAGCAATTGTGTTATTCGTACCCCAGCGACCTTGAAAAACTCCCTGCATACGAGCATAAGAAAGCACCGCTATCTGCGTTGACCCCGAACCGCACCATCGAACGTCCCGCGATATACAGCTCAACGTCCGATTACCTTATTCGGACTAACGTCACCCAAGAAACGTCACACTAATGACGTCACACTACGAGCAACTGGCACGTCACGACCCTGACTGTAGCCCCCCCGGAATTGGCTATCTGACATACAGTGCAAATCAGACGTGCTAAAACGCGTTTCCGGCCAACACACAGTACTCGGAACCATCGTTCGACATATAGTAACCTTCAGTGGCATATTGAGTCAGTCCAAAGCGAACGCCACACTATATAAAAGCAATAAAATGATATATAAATTATATATCAATCGGAAATAACTATCCTATAATTTAAATTTTAATAATTTATTTAATTTGATTTAGTTTTTAAAATATAGAATCTTAAAACTATTATAATAAACTAATATCTATTTTATATTATTTGATATAAATGATACATTAATTTTTTTTTATCTTTATTACAAACTAATATTCATATTCCAATAAACAGAACTTAATTAAAGCAGTTTACTTTAAAAATTGAAAAGTACAATATCTACTATCTTTGCTAACTAGCCAAAGTACTCCGAATATATCTTTTAAAACTTCAGTTATATATTCGAAATTCTATATTATAACTGCTAAATCAATCAGTTTCTTATATACAAAACAATTTTCAACACAATGAACGACTGATGTGCATCTGGTCTCTGATTCTAGAAAATATGCTTATAGATTTTGTTATGCACCATGTCGTTGATTTTACACTGTAAGCCATTATTGCAGGGAATCAAAATGCAGGGCAAATTGGCATGTAGCAAGCTCTCACGATGTGACCAGTCGCCGATCTGCAAACAGTTCCAGTATTCGTGGCATTTCAACAAACGCTTATGTATGTATGTAATACATCAGGTGCTCAGTATCGTTTAGTTTGTCACATCCGTTGCCAAACCGGCACAGATGGGAATACATCTGCATGATTAGTATAGGATTCCATCAGTAGAAGATCCGCCACTAAATATGTAGCAGTAAATGCTAGGCCACCATGAACAAAATAGTCAATCAAAGAAATAAACCCTCACCTGTCTGTGGGGCGATTTGACAAATTGGCGTTTGCAGGTCGCTATGTTGGGACAAGGCATCACAAATGGATCGACAATGACCTGCGTCGTTGTACTTGGGACAAGATGTTTGAAGGCGACATATAGCCCGATTTACTGCTTCAAATGTCCCCTGTATTCCGTCGCGACGTACGGGGTCAGCACTAGTGATCGCCGTTGGATGTATGTAATACAGCTGATGCTCATTATCGTTTAGTTCGCGACATCCATCGCCAAACTGGCACAGATGGGAATACATCTGTATAATTTGCATAGAATTCCATCAGTAAAGGATTTAACACTAAATACATAACAGCAAATGCTTGGCAAAATAATCCAGCAATGAAAAATAACCCTCACCTGATTGTGTGGCGATTTGACAAATTGGCGTTTGCACGTCGTTATGTTGGGACAAGGCATTACAAATGGATGCTCGAATGTTTGGCAGTGACCTGCATCATTGTATTTGGAACAAGACGTTTGAAGGCTACAAACAGCCCGATTTACTGCTTCAAAGATCCCCGGTATCCCATCGCGACGTACGGGGTCAGCACCAGTGATCGCTGTCGAATGTATGTAATACAGCTGGTGCTCATTATCGTTTAGTTCGCATCCACCGCCAAACTGGCACAGATGGGAATACATCTATATAATTTACATAGAATTCCATCAATAAAGGATTCAATACTAAAATACATAACAGCAAATGCTTGATCACCGTGAACAAAATAATTCATCGATGAATAAATAAATCCTCACCTGATTGTGTGACGATTTAACAAATTGGCGTTTGCATGTCGCTATGTTAGGACAAGGCATTACAAATGGGTGCTCGAATGTTTGACAATGAACTGCGTCATTATACTTGGAACAAGACGTTTGAAGGCTACAGACGGCATGATTTACTCCTTCCAAGGTCTCCTGCATCCCATTGCGACGTACGGGGTCAGCATTAAGGATCGCAGTGGCACCCAGTGTCGATGGGGCGTTCGCTGACGCTGATTGTGCGCTAGAAAGAGATTTTAACAGCTTAAGCTTAGGCGATGGTACAAGCAACAGCTCAGGAAATGGCCCTTGCGGTGGAGTGGAAGCGTTGGTTGCCATTTGTGGTGTCCATTGAATACAACTCGGTTTCGGGAGAGGCTCGTGATGCACCTCGATGGATTCGAATGACACCTAATGGTGTGGTTATACATTAATATATATATATATTGGTTTCAGATCTGCGCGCCTGACATCGTCAACACGTACCTGATTCTTCCATACTCCGATTCCCAACCATTGTACATTGAAGCTGAAATTTTCAGGAAGAGGGTTAGTATTAAGAAGAAGTGTTCGCCGGTTGTAAATCTGTGAATGGCCCCAATGCTCCACCATGCAGATCCTTTGCCTAATGGTGTTGAATTCAGTTTTTAGTCATCAAGAATAAAATTGGTTGCTAACGTAAATTCGAACCAAAAGCAGTAGGAAAGCACAAAGTGACGTACTTGCAGTCCATCTGAATGTGATAATTGACCCAATCGCCGTCGGAAAAACCGCGGTCGAAATTCGGGTCATGTGCCACCCAATTCTTCTTTTCAAGCGTTACCCTGTGCGCCGATGGTGGGCTTCTCGTGATGTAGAGGATGTGAGATTTGGGACCTCCAAAATAGAAGGTAAATCGTGAGCCACTGTTACTGCTTTCTTTCGTTTGCTTCTCGGTAAGCATAAGGAAGAACTCGCTGCCCCTGGCGCGGAAGTAGATGTTTCCGTCGCCTGCGACTTGAAACCGGAATGGTAGAGGACAGATGGCACCCTTCCCGCGCTCTAGAGTAACACTCATACCGAGCGGTCGGTAAACAGATCCAATGACAGCATTCGGAGATGAACAGTGCTCCATCGCGGTGTTAATGAGCTTTCTCCGATCGTCAGTCAAATCGAGACATCCATCGACATCCCCTCCAACTGGATCACAGAATACTATGACGTCGTTCGGATCTGGAAATGCCAATCGAAACTCTTGGTTATCGGCGGCAGTCAAATTGTTATCCCAAATGTTCTAGAGAAAAGTCAATTAATCAGTCCGAGTACTTCACCAAAATGTATAATAATGACGTTTTGAAGATCTTACTTTTGGGATAATGATCTTGTCCACAAATGAGAATGGAATGAGACTGGGCAAATGTGCCTCAAATACAAAATGTGATTCTCTCTTCAACCATTCGCTTTTGACATCATTCAAAGATATGTGTGTTTTTCCTGTGGTTTCTATAATCTATAAGACAATGACATGCAGTGTGAAATTTTCAAGCAAGCTCAACAAAGACTGAAACACTCTGCTCAATATGTAAAAAAAAATACCTGGGCGCAAATATCGGCGGCAGCAGCTTTTGCCCAATTGCTGCAACTTGTATGCAATTTCGACTTATGAAACTTCATAATAGCTTCATCGGATTTTGGTTTTCCTGTAGGCATAAACGGTCGATTGTTGGCTTCTCTGCGCGGTTCGAAGTTCAATTTTAGCAATCAGTAATTGAAATGTTTACATCAATCACTGAAAGGAGCTTTAATAAATAAGCCTTTAGAACGGCGTACCTTCCTGACCAAAACGCCGTAGCAGCATTTGGCGAAACGTTCGATTGTGGATGATTCATGATGTCCGGTTTGAATAGCAATATGATATCGCCGTAGTAGTGACCTATTTATGCATACGTGTTATCATCACCGTGATTATTATGACAGGACCTGTGGCAGATTACGATTTGACGTACCAGTGTGAGGACCAAGGATGCCAAACACGTGCTTATTTGTTCCCATTAACTTGTCAACATTATATTGAATACCTTCCGGATTGGTGGCAAGATCTCTAGTGGCCTTGACAAGACGATCTCCTAAGTCGATTAAAGGTTTCATCTGCTCGCTGACAATAAAAACATGACCAACAAATGAAGGATGAGCTCTTGGATATAATTATGTACATACTCGGAAGGGAAGCATTTCTCAAAAGATTGCATTTCTCAAAAGATTAAAAGTTACGAACCTTGTCAGAATTTGATTGCATACGGCCTCGATTTTCAAGTTAAGGTCTGTTTCCCAGCTTGGTAATTGCGGATCATTTGCTGATTTACCGTGAGCAACCAGCACCGCACATTCTACCAAATCCTGCAAAATCATGGCTCCATATGAATATGGCGCACGGTCGTCAAAACGAAAATCCAATATTAGCAATTACCTCCAGTTGCGTCCGTTCGCTTTTTGAGCATTTATTCTCTTCACATATTTTCCTTAACAAAGGGTGATGTCGAGCTTCGTGTGATGCCCACTTCGGATTTTTGAGTTTCAGAATATGATCTACCGACATAACCTGTAAAATCATACAATGAAAACCAGCGTTGTAATTCAGATATTTAGGAATAACAATACATGCACTTACATGATGGTGTGCCAAAATACTTTTGAAAATCTTTGGCCTCACACGATGCGCTGGACGGAAGCTCTTAATCCATTCAACAATCTCTTCTGGAACCTGAAAATTTTGCCCCTTATCTTTAAAGTACTCGTCAGTCGCCCTGATGATCTCTTGCGCGTTTCTCGAGAAATTTATGTCCTGACAGATGTCGTCATAGCTTGAGATAGGTGGACCGTCGGAGGGGTGCGTGTACTCGGCTACATGTCGTGATTGACTGCGCTTGGGGCATTCTAAGAAATATGTCAATGAGAAGAGAGAAAATTCGTGAACGCCCATGGTGTGACAAAACGAAGAGCAGGAAAATTTCAAATTACAATACCTTGCCTATATTGGCATGGTGATCGAATATCTGCGATTTCCGGATGTGAAAACAAATTCAAATGCTCCTCGTTCAAGAGAAACGTGCAGTTGGCCCCATCAGAACAATGGGTGCGGAATATATGGATAAAATTCCGCATATGGTTGGAGTCGGATAATTCACGACATCCCGCGCCATATTTGCAGACATGAGAGAACTTCGCCGCGTGATTGACATCCGTACACGTGCACGCAAATGGAGCGTCATGGCAGGGTGTGTTGAATGGATGTAAATATCGGTTCATGTGAGCCACGACCATGTACTGGCCACAGAAGCTGCCCTCGCGACATTGCACCTTCATAGGTCGGAAATGCTCGGAGTACGGCTTTGCCTCCCTTGGTCGCGAGGTAGTTTCTATGGCCTCCATCCTCCCGACGCCAGTTTGATGATGATAGTATGGAGCGTCGCCAACCATGCCGTTTCCGTTCTTAATGCCACCCAACTGAGAGAACGAGCTAGGCGACATGGGTAGCTGGCCCGTGGCGGGCCTGGCCCCGGCGTTGGGGTCGATGTTCGGCACGTGGTTCTTGGGCGGGATGGGCGGCGACTGTGGTGAAGTGGGTACGCCAAGAGGCGGGGGCGGCCGAACAGGTCGGTTAGGTTTCGGGGCGAGCGCCGGTGGCGGAGGCTCGTAGAGAGTGTTGGTGCTCGCAGTGGAGGTAAAGCCATTGTACGGGTTGTCAATGAAGGCATTGCGACGACTGAGACGGGTCGCGCCAGCGGCCGCAGTCGTGCCTACGGCGGATGCAGGGACGCCAGCGGATACAGCGCCAGGATATGCCGTATTGTTCCGTTGCGCGGTCGCAGGGTCGATGGACATGGGCTCATCGCTCAATATACGTAGTTGGACCAGCGGCGGTTGTGGTACTGAAGAGGGACGATATGGCTGCGGTATAGGCATGTTCATTTTTTGAGCCGGTGGCGGTACACTGGCCTGATAGCCATTGTACTGCGTGATGGGCGGGGCGGCTGGACCGAAATTTGGTTTAACCATAGATTGAACCGTGTTCCCGTCGCTTTGTTGGTGGAACTGGTAATGGTTTCGCAAATGTACATGAAAGCGACACCCGGTGTAAGTGTGGCAGGAGGGGAGTCGTATGCGAAACCCACGTCAATCAATGCTCGCCATGGAAATTAATAATAATAATGAAATAAATAAATAAATAAAATAAAATAAAACTCACAAAATCAGTCACCGTCCGATTGATGGGTGGGAGCTCCGTCAAACCCGTGTTTGCTCTACCCGGCGGTGGCATCTTAGGGACATAGGCAGTGGTAGGAACAACACCACCGCCCATCCCTCGCGATGCGACGTTTTTCTTCTGTGTATTCTCAGCTGATCCTCCTCTGCTCCCGCCATCCTCCTTGAACACGTACACTCCTTTGTCCTTGGCAAATGCGCGCCACGCCTCAAACCCGCCCACCAACAGAACCGGCATCCTCGGCAGGGACTTCGTGAACTCGTTCTCGTAGATGGCAATTTTGAGATTCTTAAGCGGGCTCATGTACGCGTAGCCATTGACGCCAGATGGAGTGTTGAACGACATGGAATTGCGGTCGTAGTAGACGATCAGGTCGAAATGATTGCGATTCGCGAACAGAAGTTTGTCGGTTTCGGGGTTCATGGTGAGCGAGGATTCGATGTCGGCGGATGTAATACTGTCCAAGCAAGCGAAGGGGGAAGGAGTATTTAGTACACTCAATCGTAAAAAACCCAATATTTATAAATCACCAGGAACAGAGAGTGTCGCTACACAAAAATCTTTCCCTTCAATTTGTACTCATCACGCATCACTCCGCCCAGTTTTGTCCTCTCTTTTTCCCGGAAGAGGGAGAGATCATTTTTTTCCACCTCCTTCCACTGCAACATACACAAAACGACATTGTGCAGCCTCCTCCTCTTTTTCTTTCCAACGTAACAAAATATAACGCGAAATTGCAACGGCAATATTAACAAATGGGAAGCATCCCAATACCTACTTATTTTCCAATGTCAAAGGCTCCACTTGTATGATATACTTGTGTCTAATGCATCCTCTCTCAAACTCCTCCTTCGGCCTCACGTCCATCAGAAGCACCGACGGTGGATTCTGCTGTTGCGTCAGGTATTTGGCCAGCTGCAATGGCGTAATCACCGGGGTCATAGGGAATTCGTTGTTCGTGAGCGACAGGAGCGTGACCTTCGGCATTGCCTGGCCAGAAGAAGGTGGTGTGCCTGCAGTGTTCGAATGGTTCGAGCCTGGGATTAAGGATGGAATGACGGTCGAGCCCGGTCGCCGCCACATGGCCGGTTTGGTCGAGGCTGGGGTCGGTTGCGGGGGTTTCGTGGAGGTCGAGGGAATGGACGGCGCGGAATTCCAAAAGTTGGGGTTTTGGTTCGGCGATGGGAACGTGGCGTTATGGGGTTGCTGCAGAGGTAATATCTTGGCGCGGTTTGGAAAGTGAAGGTCATTGGGCGGGGAGGGTAGGGAATCTAGGGCGCTGAAGTAACGCTCATGAAACTGCTTGGTGGGCTGTGAAGGCGGACGATTGGAAGACGACAATGACGACCGAGGATTGGATTCAAATGACGATCGGCCGGACGCGCCGCCTCCGTTCTGAGACGGGGATTTAAATTGACCCTCAATAATCCAAGCTATTTGCTCCACCTTAGGAAGGATTTTCCCGACGGTGTGCTGCGTGAAATAAATGTCATACCAATGTGATGAGATCTCTCACCGTCGAGAGGTGCTACTATAAACCAGTCGCCAACCAAGCAGATAATTCAACTACATGCAAACCAAGCATAATGCTAATATGCTCACCTTCTGCAGATCAAGATAAGCCGGGTCCTTGTTACTCAATAACATGTCGTACTGGTAATTTTTTGGTAAGATTTCTACAATAATTCTATGCAGTATAGAATTTGTTAATATAAAGAGGATGCGGAATCTGAGGTATGTCAAAGTTATGAAACACCACTTACGTGCAACCCTTGACATAGGAAACGTATGCATTCTCAAGATCGCCAGAGGCGTAGGAAGCATCGCCCTAGGTATATTTTCAAAAAATAAATAAATAAATAAATATAATAAATAGATATATAAATAAATAAATAAAATAAAATAAAGAGAGCGAGAGAGAGAGAGAGAACGTTGCGATGGAGATTAATAATGGAAATGCGAGCCTCTGGTAATCCAGTAGTTCTTTCAAGAACTTGGGTGGTTTATTGGCAATCTTTCCGGACGATTAGCTAGCTTTTCGGATATAGGGCCCAATTGAATCGGTCGAATGGCACTACTCAAGACCTGCCAACCCCACTCTCACCTCCTTTCATCAAGCACCAAATAACCCAATCTCCCCCCTACCTGCTCATACGCCTTGGCGGCTGAATTAATCCACGCTCTAATGCCATACATGTCGGCGTCCCCCGTGGAGACAACGGCGCGGGCTCTGAGCTCGGCGAGAGAGATGGCGGGAGCCTGGGGAACGCCGGCAGGACCAAACGGGTGTGGCGAGGGTACTGGTCCGCTCATGTTCTCTTTGTGGTGTGAAAGATAAGGTGGTCAGTGGGTTTTGTAAGAGCACGTGCCTCAAAATTGCCGCGTCCAACGAATCGCAATAGTCTACCCAAGATTGAAACAGCTAGAAATACATCTTGGGCAGGCTGAAGGGTGTATAAACAGACTTATGTGGGATTCCCATATAGAGTAGTATTTTTAGTAAGAAAATTATGTATAAATACTGGATCTTAGTCTGAAATCTGAAATAAGTAGTATACATTTAAGTAGATATATTTAAAAGAATCAGATAACAGATCACTTTTCAGACTTCATCAGTGGCCTCCAGATGCTTTATTTAGTGAATTCTTTAGCAAATATATTTAGTTAAATTTAATAATTTCTCTCTTCAAACTACTTCTTTATTATTTATATATCTTAATAATTAATTTTTAGAGAATTATCATATTGGTTAAGATTTTAAAGAATCTAAGTAATCTTATATCTCTTTGACTGTTTTGTACCTATATTTAGAGGCAAGATTTTAAAAGTTTATAACTTTTAAAATCATAATAGCTTTTAAAAAAAAATTTATCAATAATTTTTTATATAATAATTCTACCTTTGTTAAAAATTTTATAAAAAAAAAAAAATTTGTTTTTAAATAAATTGAGACATATTTTTAACTGAAAACAATTTTTCAAAAAATCATTTTTTTCAAACTTTAATTTGTCTGCTAAATGATTTTAAAAGACAATCTTATCTATAGTCAAAGGGATATATATACTTAATATTAAGTATTTATTCTTATATTTAGCAATATATTATAAAAACTCTATATACTATATATTGTAACGGTGACCCCAGAATAATGACATCAGCACAGGAGACAGCCTTTCTTTGCAAAGCCACCAGATCGGAGCACGAGAAGATCATATGGCATACGAGATGAGCAACGATGATCAACTGTCAGATCGGCCAGCACCTTTCACTCGGACCAAACAGTTGGCTCCGCGTCTAAGCCACCAGGATGGTGAGCTTCTCAAGTTTTGGAGGCCACAAATATAGGCTCCAAGGAGCGCTGACAGGTGTACCTCATCCCTTAGGTATAGGAGTCCCACCTAGTCTTTTCGGCGTAGCCATAGCTTCTAGTTTCAGCAAGTTACAAGGATTTCAAGAATTTCGGGGCAAGATGGGCAAAACCAACACAGGCAAGATGGGCAAGATGGGCAACATGGGTAACATGGGCAACATGGGCAAGACGGGCAAGATGGGCAAGATGGGCAAGATGGCAAGACAGGCGACATGGGCAAGACGGGCAAAACCGGCAAAATGACATAGGCAAGACGGGCAAGATGGGCAAGACAGGCAAGATGGGCAAAATGGGCAAAACGGGCAAGATGGGCAATACGGGCAAGACGGCAAGACAGGCGACATGGGCAAGATGGGCGACATGGGCAAGATGGGCAAAATGGGCAAAACGACATGGGCAAGACCGGCAAAACGGGCAAGATAGGCAATATGGGCAAGACGGCAAGATGGGTAACATAGGCAAGACAGGCAAAATGGGCAAAATGACAGGGCAAGACCAGCAAAGTGGGCAAGATGGGCAACATGGGCAAGACAAGACGGGCGACATGGGCAAGATGGGCAAAACGGGCAAAACAATAGGCAAGATGGGCAAGACGGGCAAGATGGGCAAGATAGGCAAGATGGGCAAGACAGGCAAGACGGGTAACATGGGCAAGATGGGCAAGATGGGCAAGATGGCAAGATGGGCGACATGGGCAAGACGGGCAAAACGGGCAAGATGGGCAACATGGACAAGATGGCAAGATGGGCGACATGGGCAAGACGGGCAAAATGGGCAAAACAACATAGGCAAGACCGGCAAAATAGGCAAGATAGGCAACACGGGCAAGACAAGACGGGCGACATGGGCAAGACGGGCAAAACGGGCAAAACGACAGGTAAGACGGGCAAGACGGGCAAGACAGGCAAGACAGGCAAGGTGGGTAACACGGGCATGACAGGCAAGATGGGCAAGACGGCAAGTCAGGTGACATGGGCAAGACAGGCAAAATGGGCAAAATGACATAGGCAAGATGCGGGTAACACGGGCAAGACAGGCAAGATGGGCAAGACAGCAAGATGGGCGACATGGGCAAGATGGGCAAAATGGGAAAAATGACATGGGCAACCGGGCAACTGGGCAAGATGGGCAAGATGGGCAAGATAGGGAGGCACTAATAGGGGTAGGCCAGGTGCACTAGATGCCAAGTACTTGAGGT
>RBNI01002280.1:0-18998 GCA_003990745.1 Jimgerdemannia flammicorona | reverse complement strand
AAAAAAAAAAAAAGGAAAGTAGACTATTACTTAGGGACTTGGTACACAATGTATATACCAAGAAGCCTTCAGTTGAGAAAGCACTCACTTATAAGTAGTTGTAGTAGTAGTATCTTCTATTTCAAAGGTCTTTCTCTTTTGCCCTATTTTGAGGGTCTTGTTCTTTGCTGTACACAGACTGAATTCATCTTGGAATTCAGGTTCAATGGGTTTACTTAAGTCTTTGAGGATTTATATATCAGTCTTAGTTCTGGCAGAAGTTAGCTAAGCTTCTGGAATTTAGTCAGAAACACTAGAGTCACTTAGATGTCATTACTAAGACTCAGGGGAATGTGTGTATATGGAGGGATTTAATTCTTGTATCAAGGACTGAACTAAAACTGCTTTATTTCGAATGGAAACTAGTGGGTATTTATACAAGTTGGTCCATGATTTCTGACTAAGTATGAGTGACTAATTTGGTAACTATAATGAGGTTTGTGATCATGACCTTTGTCAGATAGATTTTGGTAAAAAAACAGCTTTGTAATTAGGACCTCAATTACTAGGCAATAATCAGCTACTGTGGTAACTATTGCTGTAGTGCTGGTTGTTAGAGATAAGCTAAATATTGTTTTTCATATTATTTTCCACATCATTCATTCATTATTCATATATCATGCTCGATCATATGATGATGTCATCACCAGGTCATGTAATTGCTCATTGTGCCTCATTTTATTAGATCCTTCTCTCCTTAGAAATCAATATTCTTGTTAATTTAGAAATTGAGAACCAGGGGAGAGAAAGGTGGAGAATCTTCCTCAGGGTTGTTACCATCTTCTTCAGTAGCAGGAGGGGTGGCTACTGATGGCTTACTGTCCAGGATAGAGAAGTCAATAAGATCTGTAAATAGTTCCTATATAGAGATAGGCACTGGTGTAGGGGTTCTCCATCTAATACAATTGAGACTATCTAAGTATAGTTCTTGATCTTCATGCCTGGGAATATCCATTCAGATAGATGGTCCTTCAAAGAGGTTAGAGAGGCCTTGGAGCCATTGGTCTGGATTTTTATTCAGGAGGGGGCTCTAGTAGAGTTTGCAGTCAGTAGACTTGAGAGTAATCCAGGAGTTGGCTTCTTGGGCTATCTTGATCTCTAGCTCATCAACCTCAGGGAAAGAGAGGTTCTAGAAATCCTTCAGTTGGATGTAGTTGAGATTGGGGATTGCAAAGAGTGCATGACACATGATTTGATGAACTTTCTTGATAAGTCTTTACTTGTGTCTTTCCAGATGAGTCTAGTCAGAGACTGGTCAGTGAATAGACCATTTGTATATTGGAGAAGCTGGTGACTGATTTCATATTCATATCAGATTTCTAGGCAGCTGGTAGTAAGGTAGGCCCTTTCAATAAGTTTATGACAGTCAAGAACATACTATCCTAGGTCTGGGCTGGAGAGATTAAGGGCCTCAGAGTATAGTTCCTTCCTTGGATAGCAATCTGGATGTGTCTAAAGAGGCAGTTAACCTGGCTTGGGAGGAGCTGACTATGGCAGACAGTTTGGCGGCAGATAGCAGACATTCTTGTCTTGTCTTTTCTTTATAGAGAGAGGGAGATAAGAGTTTCAGGATATTCTTACCTTGGGTATTTATACTTATTTACCTATCTGGTATGACCTTCTTTCAGTCATGCTTCTCTACAAAATGTGTGATCTGTTGCTATAAGCAGAGCATGTGCTGGTCACATAAGAAAGTCTTAATCTCAAAGATATCATCACTTATAGTCATTGTAATAACTCTCACTTCTACCCCTCTCTTATCCTTTGGGTAATTAGGAAAGTGGACTATTACTTAGTGACTTAGTACACAATGTGTACCAAGAAGCCTTCAGTTTGAGGAAGTGCTTACTTATAAGTAAGTGTAGTAGCAGTGCCTTCTATTTCAAAGGTCTTTCTCTTGTGCCCTATTTCAAGAGTCTTGTTCCTTGCTGTGCACAGACTGAATTCGCCTTGGAATTCAGATTCAATGGGTTTACTTAAGTTTTTGGGGATTTATATACTGGTCTCAGTTCTGGCAGAAGTTAGCTAGGCTTCTGAAGTTTAGTCAGAAACACTAGAGTCACTTAGATGTCATTACTAAAACTCAGGGGAATGTGTGTATGTGGGGGGGACTTAATTCTTATATCAAGGACTGAACTAAAACTGCTTTATTTTGGATGGAAACTGGGAGATATTTATACAAGTTGGTCTGCGATTTCTAACTAAGTATGAGTGACTAATTTGGTAACTATAATGAGGTTTGTGATCATGACCTTTGTCAGGTGGTTTTTGGCAAAAATAACTTTGTGATCAGGACCTCAATTACTAGGTAATAATTAGCTGCTATGGTAACTATTACTGTGATACTGATTGTTGGAGATAAGCTGAATATTATTTTTTGTATTATTTTGCATCATTCATCATTTATAATTCATATATTGTACTTCATTCATATGATGATATCATCACTGCCAGATCACGTGATCGTTCACTTGCTCATTCATTCTATTACATCCTTTCCTCCTTAGAAATCAATGTCCTTATTGATTCAGAAATTGAGAACCAGAGGAGAGAAAGGTGGGAAATCCTCCTCTGGGTTGTTGCCATCTTCTTCAGTAACAGGGGGGGTGGTTGCTGATGGCTTGCTATCTAGGATGGAGAAGTCAATAAGGTTTACAAATGGTTCTTGTATGGGGATGGGTACTGGTGTAGGGATTCTCCATCTGATGTAGTTGGGGCCATCTAAGTAGGGTTCTTGATCCTCATGCCTGGAGATATTCATTCAGATAGGGGGTTCTTCAAAAAGGTCAGAGAGGCCTTAGAGCTATTGGTCTAGATTGTCATTCAGGAGGGGGCTCCAGTAGGGTTCGCAGTCAGTAGATTTGAGAGTGATCCAGAAGTTGGCTTCTTGGGCTATCTTGATCTCTAATTCGTCAATCTTGAAAAAAGAGAGGTTCTGAAAGTCCTTCAGCTGGACATAGTTGAGGTTGGGGATTATAAAGAATATATAGTACATGATTTGATGGACCTTCTTGGCAAGTCTTTGCTCATTCCTATCCAGGTAGATCCAATCAGAGACTTGGTCCATGGGCAGGTCCTTTGCCCATTGGAGGAGTTGATGGTCAATTTCATATTTGTGCCAGATCTCTAGGTGGCTGGTAGCAAGATAGGTTCTTTTGATGACTTTACAGTAGTTGAGAACACAATATCCTAGGTCCTAACTGGAGAGGTTAAGGGCCTCTGAGCAGCAGTTCCTTCCTTGGATAGCAACCTGGATATGTCCAAAGAGGTGGTCAACCTGGCTTGAGAGGGGCCAACTATGGTAGGTAGTTTGGCAGTGGATAGCTTGATTTCGGGTAGTAGGTATTCTTGTCATATCTTTTCTTTGTGAGGAGAGGGGGATAAGGGTTGCAGGGTATTCTTACTTTGGGTATTTATACTTATTCACTCATCTAGTGTGACCTTCCTTTGGTCATGCTTTCCAGCAAAATGTATGACCTGTTGCTGTAAGCAGAGCATGTGTTGGTCACATGAGAAAATCCTGATTTCAAAGATATCATCACTTATAGTTGTGGTTACACAGGTTTAACAGATCTTGGTCCTCTTTTTTTTTGTCTGGTTAGTGTATTTGTGAGGACTGGCCATTCTTGTCTAGGGTAAGGGCTCCCATTATTGTGGCTGGGGATTCAAACCTCTTGGAAATAGACTTTTCTTGTAATCTAAGGCAATTCCTAGTACATAACAACATCAGTCATATAGATGGACTTAGACTAGTTTTGACATCATCAGCTTTCCTAAGTTCCATATGAAGCATCCATCATCATCTAGCGGAGATGACACAGATGGCATAAAATAGAGTTATTCAAATGTGTTTTGCTATAATATACTAGACTGTCCTTTACTCAGACTTCTTCTTGTTGGTTATCCATAGTATTCCTTTTTTCACAATGTTTGATATTATACATATGTTTCCAGATAAAATATGTAATATCTTTCTGCTCACTGTGTGCTTCAATACTTAGAGCTATAGTTCTTTTCTTTGCTGGAGAGTGAGTATTTCCATATAGTCCTGGAGGGCTTCTGTATATTCTTCAGGGCTTCTTCTTTTTTCCAGGTAGTGTCATGAGTGGGGTAACCCTTTCACTTGATCAGGAAAAACTACTTGACTGTTTTGGGATATTTGCAGACCTTGTGGTCAAGTACTTCCTCAATTTCGAATTCCTCATGATTATTGATCCTAATTGGGGGTGGTGGTGGAACTATACACTCGGAGAATGGATTCTCATAATAGTCCACCAATTGGCTGATATGGAATACTGGTGTACTTAGATATTGTGGGGAAGTTGCAACTTGTAGTTGACTTTGCTGATTTTTTTCATGATCTTATATGGTCTAATTTTTCTAGTACAGAGTTTCTTAGCTGGTTGTTGTGCTAGAGTGTCCAGGTGGAGGTAGTCTGTTCTAAGTATGACTATGTCACCAATATTATAGAAGACTTCTCTTCGCTTCAAGTTCATATACTTGATCTGATAGTCTTGTGCTTCTATGAGAGTATCTCTTGTCATTTGTATAAGATCAGAAATAGTCTTGGCCAGATCTTGGGCTGCTGGGACTGCTAATTTTGCTGTAGTACTTGGGGTCATTGAGTATTGACCATGGTTTAGGAAGAATGGAGTCTTCTTCATAGAGGTTTTCTGACTGTTGTTATAGGCAAACTCAGTATGGGCTAGGTACTTGTCCCAATCATTTTGCTTATAACAGCAGAAGATGCTAAGCATCTGTTTGAGAGTCCTGTTGGTTTGCTCAGTTTGATCATCAGTCTGAGAGTGGTAGACAGTAAAGAACCTCAGCTTAGTTCTATAGAGAGAGAAGAATGCCTTCCAGAAGTTGCTTATAAACTTGGTATCTCAGTTAGATACAATAGTACTAAGTATATTATATAGCCTGAATACTTGATTGAGGAAAATATCAACAATCTCTGGTGCTGTAGCAGTGGTCTTAGTTGGTGCAAAATAGGCTTGCTTACTTAGGTGGTCTATGAATACCATGATGGCATCCTATCCTACCTTGGTCTTGGGGAGTTGGACAATGAAGTCTATTGCAATCTGATCTCAGTTGTGGCTTGGGATAGGCAAGGGTTGCAGGAGTCCTGCTGGTAGCTTATTATCACTTTTGAATCTTTGGTATATCTCGCATGAGGCCACAAAGTCTTTGATGTCCTTGGTCATCTTTGGCCAATAGAACTCTCTTGAGAGGAGGTTGTCGGTCTTTTCAAAACCAAAGTGTCCTGCTGCAGGAGTGTCATAGAGTTCCTATATGATCTTGAGTCACAGAGTATCATTATTGGGTACAACCACTCTATCATGATCTCTGTAGATAAGTCTATTACAATAAGTGAATCTCTTGGCCATTTGCCTCATGGGTTCTGAGATCTTGGCCTCTGGGTCTTGGCAGAATTAAAGGAATTTCATCAGAGGGCTGTCTTGCTGGTAGCCATTCTTGATCATCTGAGTGAGGTCTCCAATTACCTCAACCATGAAGACAAGTTCATCTTCCATATACCTGGAGAAACCATCAGCCACACAGTTGGTTTTGCCTGGGATATACTTGATTTTTATATCAAAGTTGGTAATGATTTCCATCTAGCAGGCTTGTCTGTAGGTCAGCATGAGCTGTGTGTGAATATACCACAGAGCATGGTGATCAGTGTAGGCTACAAATAGTTGTCCTAGGAGAAAATGGCACCATTCCTGGAGTACAGTAATAATGGCCAAGAGTTCCTTCTCATGGGTAGTATACCGAGTCTCAGCTGACTTGAGCTTTTGGGAAAGGTAGGCCACTAGGTGGTCCTCTTGGCTGAGCACTGCCTCAATAGCAATGTTAGAGGCATCTATGGTCAGAGTGAATAGTCTGGTAGAGTCAGGTGCAATTAGTACTGGGGCCTTGGTAAGAAGTCTCTTGAGATGGTCTACATTCTGGGGTCTATTCAGCTTTGATGTTTACACCTTTGTAGGCCAGACTGATCAGTGGGGCTGCAATAGCAGAGTATCCTTAGATAAACCTTCAGTAATAACTAGCAATACTCAGAAAGTGCTGGAGTAGCTTGAGAGTAGTAGGGATGGGAATATCCTTGAGGGCTGATACCTTTTGGGGGTTTACATTGATTCTTTCAGCAGAGATGATATGTCCTAGGTACTCAATCTGGTCTTGATAGAACTTATACTTACTCATCTTGGCATAGAGCTGGTGTTCTCACAGAAGGGTCAGTACCTGTCTGAGGTGGGTATAGTATAGCTCTACTGTCTCACTATAGATTAGTATATCATGTCATTCATCAGATACTGGAATGTTACTGGTGTATTGGTCAATCTAAAGGGCATGACTTGGAACTGGTAGTGTCCAAACCATGTTTGGAAAGCTGTCTTCTCAATGTCCTTTTCATCAATGAGAATCTGGTGGTAGTCATTTTGCAAGTCTAGTAGGAAAAAGGTCTTGGCCTTGAAGATTTGGTATAGCAACTCATCAATCCTAGGCAAGGTATACCAGTTCTTGATGGTGATCTTGTTGAGGGCTCTGTAGTCAATACACATTTGCAGAGAGCCATCTTTCTTCTTGACAAATAGAATGGGGGCTCCAAATAGAGAGTAGCTGGGTTCAATGTATCCTTGGGCCAGTAGTTTGGTCAACTCATCCTGAGGGTCTTGAGTTCAGGTTGGGCCAGTTGGTAGATACTCTTGTATGGGGGTTCAGATCCTGGAATAAGATCAATTCCATATTGGATTTGGCACTTGGGTGGGAGTCCTTGGAGGTCTTGGAATATATCTTGGAATTCTTCAAATAGTTCTTGAGCTTCTGTTGAGATTGGACTACTTGTAGCTTCAGTGACTTCTTGTACTATACAGATAAAGTAGGTGTTTCCCTTTTTTCAAGAGAGTTTCTTCATTTGAATAGCAGAGATGATTTTGATTCCTTGGTGGTTGGTACCTTTCTGGGGTATCAGGGTGATTTTTCTGCCTTTATGGATCAGGTTAACCTCATTGGTTCTCTAGTTGATGTCTGGGTTATGCTGGGTCAACCAGGCTTTTCCTAAGATAATATCTTGTCCTGGGAGATCTACAATGCTGAAGTCTAACTTCTCTTGATATTTGTCAATCTTGAGCAAGAGATTCTTATAGATCTTGATCAATGGTGCAGTTTTTCCATCACCAAAGGTAATATTTCTTTTCTCAGTAGCTGGTCTGCTTTGGGCTCCAATCCTCTTGGCAGTCTTGGTGCTGATGTAGTTTCCAGTAGTACTGCTATCAAGCAAAACATTGACATTCTATCTGTAGACTTGACCTATGAACTTGATGCAACTGTCCTCCTTCTTGATGGTATTGAGCTCTTCATCTTCATTGTTGTCCCAATTGCTGTCAGTCTCCTCAAAGTCAGTTTCTCTCCATCCTTTATAAGGAGGGTTGTCTTGTTTGGGTTCCTCAGTCTGTTGAGCTTGGCATTTCTCGGATTGAATTTTAAAAACTTTGGAGAGGCATACATGGTATTTACCAACATGTTCTATATAGTACATTTGAATAGAATAAGGGCATTGTCCATATGGTGCATAACTATCTGCAATTCTCTTATACTAGTTTTCATCATCTTCCTTTATGGTAGTGACCTTTTTACTAGGAGGTTTATTGATAGATCCAAACCCTTTCTTACTATAGTCTGTCTGAGAGAGTTCAGGGACTTTTTCAATGGTGAGATCTTGATGGATTTCTTCAATGATTGCTTGGGCAATTCTTTGGCCTGTTTTGACTTCAAATGATGTATCTCCAAAATTTTGCAAGATGATATAGATTTCACTAGTAAATCCTTAATCAACTACTCCTCCTCCTAGCCCAATGTTGAACTCTTTGGCTAGGCTGCTTCACTCAGCAAGGCAGATGTATGTACCTTTGGAAGCTTGCATTGCAATCTCTGTTCACATGTAGCATTGGTACTTAGTGGAATAGTGAGGTCTTTACTGCTGTAGAGGTCATATCTAGTATCGGTTGGGTGGGCCTTAGTGGGGATGGTAGCCTTATACCATATCTTCTGTACTTTGATGATATTCTCAGGGTTCTTCTTTTCTGGACCTTCTCCAATAACAGTAATATTCTGGTTACTGGGTTTGCCTGATCTATTTCTCTTCTCAGGGCATTTGACTGAGATGTATCCTACCTTCTTGCAGATGAAGCACAATTTTTTTTCATGAAGTGGCTTCTTTTCATCCTCAGTGGGAGGTCTGGGTCCTCTGGGGTTTCACTGGTTCCTTTGATCATTTCTTTGATCATATCTTTGATCATTCCTCCTGATAGGATTCCTCCTATTATGGTTATTCTTTTTGTATTCTTGATTTCATAGGGCTTATACAGCAAGGATTTCATGGGCTCTTCTTTGTACTTGGGCAAAGCACTATGAGTAGTGGGGGCATCCTTGAAGAAGACCATGTTCCTTGATCTTCTGGGTGAGCTAGTCTGGTAGGGCTGCAAACAGATGGTTGGCTCTAGTATTATTGATGGCCAAGTTGTTCTCCTGGTAGATAAGTCCAATGGTTTTGAGATAGGCATCCATTCTGGTGGCAAAGGTCTCTAGATCCTCTTCGTTATTCTTGTGGAACTTCATCTGAGACAGCTTGTTCTAAGTTTCTTATATATAGGCCATATTTCAGAATTTGGTCAGTAGTAAGGCCTTGAGTCCTGGGCCTGCTTCATAGTCATCCCAACCTGGTCTGTTGTTGGTAGGTGCTTGTCTATTGACTTGAGGACAGGCTTCCCAGGTTACTGGGTGTTGTTTCAAGGTTCACCAGATTTTAGCTACTGTTCCAGTGAAGAATATGGCTACTGTTCCAGTGAAGAATATAGCTACTGTTTCTACTTATGCTACTGATGTGGCAAACAGCTTATGAAGGGTGCTATTCTGGTTGTTGGTGAGCATTCCTATAGACACTTAGTTGTCATTTCATTGGTTTGCTCAGTAGCCTGTATCAACTACATTGATGAAGTTTTCAATGTTGCTGTTTTTTCTATTAAATGTTGGGATTCGCAAGGTCTTGGTTAGCTTGTTCTGTTCAGCAATCTGTCCTACTATCTCTGTTAGTGCCACTAGCTGGGTAGTCAGTGCTACAATATTGACATCTACCATTATGTTGACTATTGGTGGTGGGCCTGTTGGGGTAGATTCTCCTGAAGATTGTTCTGCTTAGTGGAGTTGTAGTGCTGTATGACTTGGAGTTACTTGGTTCCCAGATATCAGATCAAAGAGTCCTGTGAGAGAGGTAGTGCTCCTAATGAGTCAATTTAATCCGGATTGGATTTGGATTGATTTGGATTGAATCCCATCCAAATCAACCATTGTTTTGATTTCCAAATTAGATAATTAAATGTTTACATCAATAACTCAATGAATAATCATCCAAATTTAATGATATTGGTGTCATTTGAAAGCCCTTAATAAGGCCTATCTAATGATACCAAGAACATTGAAATCTGATCATGCGTTGCTGAGTTATGAAGGAAGCCGTCTGAATCGCCGATTTTGGAAATTCTTTGATTTGCCGATTTTGGAAATTTTGTCAAATAGAATGTTTTCCTTAATATTTCGACAACGCGTAATCCGATTTTAATGTTCTTGATATCATTAGAAAGGCCTTATTAAGGGTTTTCAAATGACACCAAGATCATCAAATTTGGATGATTATTCATCGAGTTATTGATGTAAACATTTAATTGTCCAATTTGGAAATCAAAACAATGGTTGATTTGAATCCATCCAGATGGGATTCGAATCCAATCCGAGTTGATCTGGATGGGATTCGAATCCAATCCGAGTTGATCTGGATGGGATTTGAATTCATCTGAATCCCATCCAGATTGACTTGTTCGGAGCACTAGAGAGAGGGTAAACCAAACCTCTATATAGGTAGCTGAGTTGGTTCTGGGGTCTGATCTTCTTGACCTGTGATTCCTTGGTAAATTCCCAGGCCTGCTGTTCCTAGTTGGCTACCATCAGACTAGTAACCTGTAGAGTCTTTGTCTGACTCCCTTCCCTAATGAGATAGTGCATCCTCATACTGACTAGGTCCTTCAAAGAGGATATCAGTCTCTGGTTGGGTAGATGGGCCTGCTTCTTGTTCAGCAGTAGGAGATGGTTGGCCTGCTTACTTGTTCTCATACTTGGTTATAGCAGAGGCATAGTATACAACTAACCTGTAGTAGAGAGAGGTCTTGGTAGAGGTATGTGATATCTATCAGAGACAATTCACTTGGCAGCTACTTCTCTTATAGCAGGAGGTGTGATATAATCTAGAAAATTCTGGGTGGCTGCAGCAGTAGATTCTGGGGTTCTAGTAGTTCCAATATGTCCTCAGAGGAGTTTGTAGAATCTACGGTGGCTGATAATATTCCTAAGTCCTGGGTGGTATGTCTTAAAGGCCTGATATAGATCCTTATGAGCTTGGTCAATTATAAGCTAATAGGTCCTTGGGTTTGTAGTTTCCTGGTACCACCTGGTCCTAATAGCAAGAGCTTTTCTGGCTCTGGTTTGAGGATCTACAGTTGATTCTGGGGTTTACTCCTGTCCAAGGTTGGTCTTATTCCAACTTCAGGAGTATGTTCTTTGCTACTTTCTTGGCTGGTAATCCATTGCTATCAAGTTGTAATAACTCTCACTTCTACCTCTCTCTTATCCTTTGGATAATTAGAGAAGTAGACTATTACTTAAAGACTTAGTACACAATGTATATCAAGAAGCCTTCAGTTTGAGGAAGTGCTCACTTATAAGTAAATATAGTAGTAGTACCTTCTATTTCAAAGGTCTTTCTCTTATACCCTATTTTGAGGGTCTTGTTCCTTGCTGTACACAGACTGAATTTGCCTTGGAATTCAGATTCAATGGGTTTACTTAAGTCTTTGGGGATTTATATACTGGTCTCAGTTCTGACAGAAGTTAGCTAGGCTTCTGGAGTTTAGTCAGAAATACTAGAGTCACTTAGATGTCATTACTAAAACTCAGGGGAATGTATATATATGGGAGGGACTTGATTCTTGTATCAAGGACTGAACTAAAACTGCTTTATTTCAGATGGAAACTGGGGGGTATTTATACAAGTTGGTCTGTGATTTCTGACTAAGTATGAGTGACTAATTTGGTAACTATAATGAGATTTGTGATCATAACCTTTATCAGATAGTTTTTGGCAAAAAGTACTTTGTAATCAGGACCTCAATCACTAGGTAATGATCAGCTGCTGTGGTAACTATTACTGTAGTGCTAATTGTTGGGGATAAGCTGAATATCATTTTTCGCATCATTTCGTATCATTTGTCATTTATAATTCATATGTCACACTTTGTTTATATGATGATGTTATTGCTGCTGGATCATATGATCACTTGTCTCATCATATCCCATCTGTTTGCTTGCTCATTCATTCTATTACAGTCATGGTTATATAGGGTTAACAGGTCTTAGTTCTCTTTTTTTTTATCTGGTTGGTACATTTGCAAGGACTGGCCATTCTTGTCTAGGGCGAGAGCTCCCATTGTTATGGCTAGGGGTTTGAATCTCTTAGAAATAGACTTTCTTATAATCTGAGATAATTCCTAGTAATAATATCTGTTACGTAGATGGACTTAGACTGGTTTCAATATCATTGGCTTTCCTAAGTTCCATATGAAGCATCTATTATCATCTAGTAGAGATGACATAGATGGTGTGAAATAGAGTTGTTCAAATGTGTTTTGCTGTACTATGCTAGATTGTTCTTTACTCAAGTATCTTCTCATTGATTATCTATAGTATTTCTTTTGCTGCAATGTTTGGTATAATATGCCTTGGATAAATTATGTGGTATCCTTCTGCTCACTATGTACTCCAATTCTTAGAGCTACAGTTCCTTCCTTTGCTGGGGAGTGAGTGTTTCTATGTAGTCCTGAAGGGCTTCACATGCATTCTTCAGAGCTTTTTCTTTTTCCCAGGTGGTATCATGGGTGGGGTAACCCTTCCACTTGATCAGGAAAAACTGCTTGACTGTTTTGGGATATTTGTAGACCTTGTGGTCAAGTACTTCCTCAATTTCGAATTCCTCATAATCATTGATCCTAATTGGGAGTGGTGGTGGAACTGTATGCTCAGGGAATAGATTCTCACAGTAGTTCACCAATTGGCTGATATGAAATACTGGGTGTACTCAGATATTATGGGGAAGTTACAACTTGTAGTTAACTTTACTGACTTTTTCCACAATCTTGTATGGTCCAATTCTTCTAGTATGGAGTTTCTTGGCTAGTTATTGTACTATGGTGTCTGGGTGGAGGTGGTCTGTTCTAAGTATGACTATGTCACTAATGTTATAGGAGACTTCTCTTCACTTCAAGTTTGCATACTTGATCTGGTAGTCTTGTACTTCTATGAGAGCATCTCTTGTCATTTATATAAGATCAGAAATAGTCTCAGCCAGATCTTAGGCTGCTGGGACTATTGATTTTGCAGTAGTACTCAGGGTCCTTGGGTGTTAACTATGGTTCAGGAAGAATGAAGTCTTCTTTATAGAGGTTTGCTGACTATTATTGTAGGCAAACTTGATATGGGTTAGGTACTTGTCTCAATCATTCTACTTGTAATAGTAGAAGATACTAAGCATCTGTTTGAGAGTCCTATTGGTTTGCTCAGTTTGGCTGTCAGTCTGGGGTGGTAGGTAGTAGAGAACTTCAGCTTGATTCCATAGAAAGAGAAAAATGCTTTCCAGAAGTTGCTTGTGAACTTGACATCTCAGTTAGATATAATATACTAAGCATGCTATGTAGCCTGAATACTTGATTGAGAAAAATCTCAGCAATCTCTAGTACTGTAGCAGTGGTCTTGGTGAGTGCAAAATGAGCTTATTTGCTTAGGCAGTCTATGAATACCATGATAGTATCTCATCCTGCCTTGGTCTTGGGGAGTTGGACAATGAAGTCCATCACAATCTGATCCTAGTTGTGACTTGGAATTGGTAGCAGTTGCAGAAGTCCTACTGATAGCTTGTTACTACTTTTAGATCTTTGGTACATCTCACATGAGGCCACAAAGTCTTTGATGTCCTTGGTCATCTTTACCTAATAGAACTCTCTTGAGAGAAAGTTGTAGGTCTTTTTGAAACCAAAATATCCTGCTGCAGGAGTATCATGGAGTTCCTGCATGATCTTAAGTCACAGAGTATCATTGTTGAGTACAATCACTCTGTCATGATCTCTGTAGATAAGTCCATCATGGTAAGTGAATCTCTTGGACATTTGTCTCATGGGTTCTGGGACCTCGGCTTCTGGGTCTTGGCAGAATTGAAGAAATTTCATCAGAGGGCTGTCTTGCTGATAGCCATCCTTAATTATTTGGGTAAGGTCTCCAATTACTTCAACCATAAAGACAAGTTCATCTTCCATATACCTAGAGAAACCATCAGCCACATGGTTGGTTTTGCCTGAAATATACTTGATTTCCATATTAAAGTTAGTAATGATTTCCATTTAGTAGGCTTGTCTATGGGTCAGCATAGGCTGTGTATGAATATATTACAGAGCATAATGATCAGTATAGACCACAAATAGTTGTCCTAAGAGAAAATGGCACTATTTCTAGAGTGCAGTAATAATGGTCAGGAGCTCCTTCTTATGGATAGTATACTAGGTCTCAGCTGGCTTGAGCTTTTGGGAAAGATAGGCTACTGAGTAGTCTTCTTGGCTGAGCACTGCCCTAATAGCAATGTCAGAGGCATCTGTGGTTAGAGTGAATAGTCTGGTAGGGTCAGGTGCAATTAGCACTGGGGCCTCAGTAAGGAGTCTCTTGAGATAATCCATAGCCAGAGTGCATTCAGGGATCCATTCAGCTTTGATGTTTACTCCTTTGTGGACCAGTCTGGTCAGAGAGACTACAATAGCAAAGTATCTCTAGATAAATCTTCGATAGTAACTGGCAATACCCAGGAAGCACTGTAGTAGCTTGAGGGTAGTAGGTATAGAGATATCCTTAAGGACTGATACCTTTCGGGGGTCCACATTGATACCTTCAGCAGAGATAATATATTCTAGATACTCAATCTGGTCTTGATAGAACTTGTATTTGCTCATCTTGATATAGAGCTGGTGTTCTCGCAGAAGGATCAGTACTTGTCTGAGGTGGGTGTAGTATAGCTCTACTGTTTCACTATAGATTAGTATATCATCAATATATACAAGGACACAGATATTAAGGAGTGGTCCAAAGATATCATTCATCAGATACTGGAATATTATTGGTACATTGGTCAAACCAAAAGGCATGATGCAGAACTGATATTGTCCAAACTGTGTTCGAAAAGCTGTCTTCTCAATGTCCTTCTTGTCAATGAGAATCTGATAGTAGCCATTTTGTAAATCTAGTAGAGAAAAGGTCTTGACCTTGAATATTTGGTGTAGTAACTCATCAATCCTAGGCAAGACATACCAGTTCTTGATGGTGATCTTGTTGAGGGCTCTATAGTCAGTATATATTCACAGAGAACTATCCTTCTTCTTGACAAATAGAATAGGGGCTCCAAATGGAGAGCAGCTGGGTTCAATATATCCTTGGGCCAGTAGTTTGGTCAACTCATTCTTGAGGATCTTGAGTTCAGGTTGGGTCAGTTGATAGATACTCTTGTATAGAGATTCAGATTCTGGAATGAGATCAATTCCTTGTTGGATTTTGTGCTTAGGTGGAAGTCCTTGGGGGTCTTGAAATATATCCTGAAATTCTTCAAACAATTCTTGAGCTTCTGTTGGGATTGGGCTACTTGTAGCTTTTGTGACTTCTTGTACTATATAGATGAAGTAGGTGTTTTCCTTTTTTCAAGAGAGTCTTTTCATTTGAATGGCAGAGATAATTTCAATTCCTTGGTTGTTGGTATCTTTCTGGGATATCAGAGTGATCTTTCTGCCTTCATGGATCAGGTTAACCTCATTGGTTCTCCAGTTGATGTCTGGGTTATACTGGGTCAACCAGGCTTTTCCTAGGATAATATCTTGTCCTGAGAGATCTATAATACTAAAGTCTAACTTCTCTTGATATTTGCCAATCTTAAGCAAGAGATCTTCACAGATCTTGATCAATAGTATAGTTTTACCATCACCAAAGATAACACTTCTTTTCTCAGTGGCTAGTCTGCTTTGGGCTCCAATCCTCTTGGCAGTCTTGGTGCTGATATAGTTTCCAGTAGCACTGCTATCAAGCAAGACATTGATATTCTGTTTGTAGACTTGGCCTGTGAACTTGATACAACTGTCCTTCTTCTTGATGGTGTTGAGCTCTTCATCCTCATTATTGTCCCAATTGCTGTCAGTCTCCTCAAAGTCAGTTTCTTCCCATCCTTCACAAGGAGGGTTGTCTTATTTGGGTTCCTCAGTCTGTTGGGCTTGGCATTTCTTAGATTGAATTTTGAAAACTTTGGAGAGGCATGTATGGCATTCACCAATATGTTCTATGCAGTACATTCAAATAGAATAAGGGTATCATCTACATAGTGCATAACTATCTGCAATTCTCTTATACTAGTTTTCATTATCTTTCTTTATAGTAGTGACCTTTTAACTGGGAGATTTGTTGATTAATCCAAACCCTTTCTTGCCATGGTCTATCTGGGAGAGTTCAGAGACTTCTTCAATATTGATGGATTTCTTCAATGATTGCTTGGGCAATTCTTTGACCTACTTTGACTTCAAATGATGTGTCTCTAAAATTTTACAAGATGATATAGATTTCACTAGTAAATCCTTGGTCAACTACTCCTCCTTTTAGCCTAATGTTGAATTCTTTGACTGGGCTGCTTCATTTAGCAAGTCAGATATATGTTCCTTTGGGAGCTTGCATTACAATTTCTGTTTGCACTATAGTATTGATACTTGGTGGAATAGTGAGATCTTGACTGCTGTAGAGGTTATATCCAGCATCAGTTGAGTGGGCCTTAGTGGGGATGGTAGCCTTATACCATATCTTCTGTACTTTGAGGACATTCTCAGGGTTTTTCTTGCCTGGACCTTTTCCATTGATAGTAATGTTCTGGTTACTAGGTTCATCTGATCTGTTTCTCTTCTCAGAGCATTTGAATGAGATGTGTCCTGCCTTCTTGCAGATGAAGCACAATCCCTTTTCACAGAGCTACTTCTTTTTATCCTCAGTGGGAGGTCTGGATCCTCTGGGGTTTCACTGGTTCTTTTAATCATTCCTTTGATCATATCTTTGATCATTCCTTCTGGTAGGATTCCTCCTATCTTGATTTTCTTTCTTATGTTCTTGATTTTATGGAACTTGTGTAGCAAGAATTTCATGGGCTCTTCTTTATACTTAGGTAAAGCACCACGAGTAGTGGGGGCATCCTTGGGGAAGATCTTATTCCTTGATCTTCTGGGTGAGCCAGTCTGATAGAGCTGCAAAAAGATGGTTGGCTCTAGTACCATTGATGGCCAAATTGTTCTTCTGATAGATAAGTCCAACAGTTTTGAGATAGGCATCCATTCTGGTGGCAAAGGTCTCTAGGTCCTCTTCACTGTTCTTGTGAAGCTTTATTTGGGACAGTTTGTTCTACATTTCTTATATATAGGCCACATTTCAGAATTTGGTCAGTAGTAAGGCCTTGAGTCCTGGGCCTGCTTCATAGTCATCCCAATCTGGTCTATTGTTGGCAGATGCTTATTTATTGACTTGAGGGCAGTCTTTTCAAGTTACTGGGTGTTGTTTCAAGATTTGTCAGAATTCAGCTACTGTTCTAGTGAAGAATATGGCTACTGTTTCCACTTATACTGCTGATGTGGCAAACAGCTATTGAAGGGTGTTGTTCTGGTTGTTGGTGAGCATTCCTATAGGCACTCAGTTGTCATTCCATTGATTTTCTTGATAGCCTATGTCAACTGTATTGATGAAGTTTTCAATGTCACTATTTTTTCCACTAAATGTTAGGATTGCAGAGTCTTGGTTGGTTTGTTCTGTTCAGCAATTTGTTCTACTATCTCTGCTAGTACAGCTAGCTAGGTAGTCAGTACTGCAATATTGATATCTACTATTGTGTTGACTATTAGTAGTGGGCCTATTGGGGTAGATTCTCTTGAAGATTGTTTTGCTTGGTGGGGTTGTGGTGCTGTATGACTTGGGGTTACTTAGTTCTCAGATATCAGGTCAAAGAGTCCTGTGAGAGAGGGTAAACCAAACCTCTGTATAGGTGGTTGGGTTGGTTCTGGGGTCTGATCTTCTTGACCTATGGTTTCTTGATAAATTTCTAGGCCTACTATTCCTAGTTGGCTATCATCAGACTAGTAACCTGTAGAGTCTTTGTCTGACTTCCTTTCCTGATGAGATATTGTGTCCTTATACTAACTAGGTCCTTTAAAGAGAATATTAGTTTCTGGCTAGATAGATGGGTCTGCTCCTTGTTCAGTAGTAGAAGATGGGTGGTCTGCTTACTTGTTCATATACCTAGTTATGGCAGAGGTATAGTATATAACTAGTCTGTAATAGAGAGAGGTCTTGGTAGAGGTATGATGATATCTGTCAGAGGTAATCTACTTAGCAGCTACTTCTCTTACAGCAGGGGGTATAATATAATCTAGAAAATCCCAGATGACTGCAGCAGTAGATTCTGGGGTCCTAGTGATTCCAATATATCCTCGAAGGAGTTTGTAGAACCTACAGCAGTTGATAATATTCCTAAGTTCTGGGTGGTAAGTTCTAAAGACCTGGTAAAGATCCTTATAAGTCTGGTCAATTACAAGCTAGTAGGTCTTTGAGTCTGTGGTTTCCTGGTATCACCTGGTCCTAATGGCAAGGACTTCTCTGGCTCTGATTTAAGAATCCACAGTTGGTTCTGGAGATTACTTCTATCTAAGGTTGGTCTTGTTCCAACTTCAGGAATGTGTTCTTTGATACCTTCTTGGCTAATAATCTACTGCTCCAAGTTGTAATAACTCTCACTCTACCCCTCTCTTATCCTTTGGATAATTAGAGAAGTGGACTATTACTTAGGGACTTAGTATATAATATGTACTAAGAAGCCTTTAGTTGAGGAAGTACTCACTTATAAGTAGTTGTAGCAGCAGTACCTTCTATTTCAAAGGTCTTTCTCTTTTGCTCTATTTTGAGAATCTTATTCTTTGCTGTGCACAGACTGAATTCACCTTGAAATTCAGATTCAATGGATTTACTTAAGTCTTTGGAGATTTATATACTGGTCTCAGTTCTGGCAAAAGTTAGCCAGACTTCTGGAGTTTAGTCAGAAATACTAGAGTTACTTAGATATCATTACTAAGACTCAGGAGAATATGTGTGTGTGGGGGGACTTGATTCTTGTATCAAGGACTAAACTAAAACTGCTTTATTTCGGATAGAAACTGGGGGGTATTTATACATGTCTGATTTTGTAAAAATTACTTCCACAGAGCATATTAAAGAATTTACATAGGAATCCCCTATATGATACCTGTAATATTCTACTCTTCAGAGGTTTTTCTTTTTTTCCTAGGCTCTTGAGATATTTCTGGTAATTCTCACTTCTTAGAATTTAATTCCTGCTGACTTCATCCAGAAGTATCTTCTTGATAAGAGGTATTTATTCTTTTATTTGAATTGACATATAGTTGTTGGTAAATTTTGTAGGTAATCCTCTCTTTATCCAAGTATTCTTGAATAGATTTAGTGTCAGATACTTTGAAAATATAAGGAGCAAGTTTCTCTCCTTGTTCTTATTTCAAAATGCTTTGGATGGTACTATAGTTTTTTGGTTCCATAGTTGATTTGATGTAAATTAGTTTCATATTTATATATTTATATAGGGATAGTTATATATGCCAACCATTGATGTTCAGTGCATCGTTAAACCCTTCTTATCGACTATCCCTTTTTAATTTGCATGTGAGATAAACTTCGCCACCGTCAATTGTACGCAACGTGGTTGTATGCATGAGGCCCAGCTCGTTAAT
>RBNI01002279.1:0-18998 GCA_003990745.1 Jimgerdemannia flammicorona | reverse complement strand
TCTGGTTGATCTGGTTGATCTGGTTGGGGATTTCGGGCTGTACTGCCTTCTGGTTCTGGTTGGGATCCTTCTGATGCTGGGTAATTGGCAAGTCTTGAAGTAATTACTTCTCTTCCTGTCCAGATGCTAGTGATAACTGGTTCTCCTGTAGTAGCAGAGGTTGGTGTTGGGTCAAATGTATCCAGTTTGACTGTGGGTTCTTGTGAGCTGAAAAGTCACGTTGATTTTGAAATATTCCCAGTTGAGCCCCCAAATGTGATGTGCCCGGCTCAATGGAGGCAAATTACAAGGTTGGGGGTTGATGTAGTTTGGCTTGAGCCCTCAGTTACTTTGTAAAAAGCAATAAAATGTTCTAAGATTCCTGAGGTCCTTGTTGGTGTTTAGTGGTATAATAGTCAAGAGCTGGATATCTGCGAGCGATTTCCTTATTGGGATGGTTCTCTCGGGGTAGTGGCAATTTGTGCAAACAGGTTTCCTTTCTGGGTCAACTGGGAATGGCACAATTTTGTGTAGCGAGGCAATTTCCAAAAGTATGTGATTTCTAGGTGATGGTCTAGTGTAGCGCGATGATCTCTGTGTGTGATGGTCTTGGCAATTTAGCAGTTCTCCTTCTTGGGTGGTGGGCAATCTCTGTGTAGTGCGACGATCTCTGTGTAGCATGACGGATTTCCAAAAGTACGCGATTTCTGGTAGATAACTCGATTTGGCTCACTGGGAATTGTATGCCGTGGATTCTTCTTAGGCTCACTGGGAATAACGAATAACTTGGCAGTGGATAATTCAGGTAACTCAGACAACTCGGATGTCGCAGGTTCGGCTTCAACTGGGAATACTACTCGGATGGCGTGGGTGTTCTGGGAATGCGGATAACTTGAAAACGGCGGGTGACACGGATTCTTCCTGAATTGGCGGGCTTCTGGAAAATAACTCGGATGTCGCGAATCAGGCTCTTCTGGAATAATACTCAGATGACGCAGATTCTTTCTGAATCGGCGGACTTCTTGAAAATGGCAGCTTAACTGGGAATTAACTCGGGTTCTTGGCAAGTTACGTCAAGACTGGCTTCGTTTGTACAGAGTTGCATCGTTAGACTGGCTCTACTGCAAAGTTGCGTTGAGGACTGGCTTGTAGCAAGGCTCTCTGGGAATATGGCGGAAGGGCAAAAGTCTCCAGGCTTATCTGGCAAGTGAACCAAAATGTAGCAAACTTCTCTTGAAAATGGACTCGTTCTTTGTATCGGAAAGTGGACCGGAGTGGGAAAGGGGCAAAGCTCACAATCTCCTAGTAGTGGCTGTAGAGCAGGCATTTCTCCTAAGTGTTGCAATCCAATTCCTTTAGAATCAAGTGGCTTTTGGCAGGTGTATCTCTCGAAGTGTAGTAGGCAGACTTGTCTTTTGCTTTGTATTTCGGAACTGAGGTTTATTCACTCTTGTCTCTGGGGTAATTTATACAAGTTGGTTGCTATCCAGTTACTATGTGGCTAACTATAGATTTGCTATCTATGGAAAGTTGTGCAGGTCCAGCACAAGTGTGCAGGTCCGGCATAGGTGTGCAGGTCCTGCACAGATATACCCTATCTGGTAGTCTGGCTATTTATACAGTTTCCACAGCAATGGTTGCTGGTTACTATACTGGGTGTTCATGTCATCTGGCTAATTGTTCGCATCATCTGGCTAAGGTATAATTCAGGTGGTACATCCTGGTTCATCACAATATATATATATATATATATTGGACTAGAACCTTAATCTGAAGTTAATCTCTTTAAGTACTATTGATAATAAACTACCATTTGCACTGCAAGACTGTAAGAAACTCTGCTATTTTTTTTTTTTTTTTAATACACTTTGACTGGACTTTGGATTATAAAGTCTTTATATTTCTTAAAGGAAAGGTTTATCATGCTAGAACTTATATTTTGAAGCTGAAGTTGAAGATTCTCAAGTTATTGCAACTGAGTTAAAAATCCTGATAGAGAAGCTAACTGGCTTTTTTTTTAAAAAAAATTATCTCATTTGAGATATCTCTTAAAAAACTCTCATTTCAATTATTGTTTTGTGTACCTCAATCAATCATCTCAATTATTATTGTTTCAATTGTCATCTCAATTATCTCAATCATCTGCCTCAATCATCATCATTCTATCTACCTCCTCAATCATCTCAATCATTTGCCTCAATCATCTGCCATTCTATCTGTCTCAATTATCTCAATCATCTGTCTTAATCATTATTATTCCATCATCTCATCTCAATCATCTCAATTATTTGCTTCAATTATCATCATTCTATCTACCTCCTCAATCATTTCAATCATCTCAATCATCTCAATTGTCTCAATTGTCTATCTTAATTATCATCATTCCATCTATCTCATCTCAACTATCTCAATCATCTGCCTCAATTGTCATTATTCATCTACCTCATCTCAATCATCTCAATTATCTATCTCAATTATCATCATTATATCTACCTCCTCAATTGTCTCAATTGTCTGCCTCAATTGTCATTATTCTATTCATCTCCTCAATCATCTATCTCAATCATCTGCTGTTTCATCTATCTCAATCATCTCAATTGTCTCAACAATCATTGTCATTCTATCCACCTCCTCAATTATCTCAATTGTCTCAATTATCTCAATTATCTCAATTGTCTCAATAATTATTATTATTCCATCTGTCTTCTCAATTGTCTCAATTATCATCATTCTGTCTGCCTCAATCATTGTTGTTCTATCTCTCAATTATCTCAATTGTTGAAAAAAAAAAAAAAAAATGCTACTAAAAAATAGAGCAGTATAATTAAAAATAGCTCACACTATTAAAAAAGAAAATATACATTCTGCTTCAATTTATTTTAAAGATGATATATCTCAAAATATAAAAAATATTAGAGAAGAACCTTATTACTTTAAAATAGAAACTAATAGTGAAGAGAAAATAGAAGATGATTTAAATATTCTTAATAAAGGTTAAAAAATTACAGATTCATCAATTATAATATATAGAGGTGATTCAGAATATACTTTACAAAGATATAAAAAACAAAATAGAGAAGCAGCTAAAGGTTCTGCTAAAATTACAGATTTTTTTAATTATACAAATATTAAAAATATTGAAAATGAGGTGAAAAATGAAGAAATTGATATTAAATATTTATCTGATGAAGATATTAATTATCAAGTTGAAATTAAAAATATTGAAAAAAAGTTAAAAGAGCTAAATATTAATAATCAATTAAAAGTAAAATTAATGGCTCTTGTTCAATATCTAAGATTTAGACAAATTGGATATAATATTACTAAAGTAAGTATGACTGTTAATATTAGTTTAGAATAGAAAGCTTGGAGTGTATATTATGTTATAAGTTAGTCAAAAGAATGATTTAAAACTCAATAACTATTTTTATCAAAACAAGATAAATATATAAAAACTAAAAGTTTATTAACTTATGAAGATATTTATCTTAAAGTTTTACAATATCTTAGAGAATACAAATTTGATATTATATTATTACTACTTCAAAAATATATTAATAAAAATATTTTACCTTCATATAGAATTTTAAAAATTTATTATAATAGACATGAAAGAGAAGATGTTTTAAAAGATAGAATAATATTTTTAAATCAAATGAGTATTTATGAAAAAATTTTAATAATATCTGATATAGATAATATTGAAAAATTATTTTATTCTAAGTTTAAAATTAATGAAAAATATCATGTTTTTATTACTTATAATAAATCTGTATTTTATTCAAATGATAGTAAAAAATTAATTTAGTATCCTCAAGATAAAATGTTTTTAAGAAAAAAAGAAAAAGGTCATACACTAATGGTGAGTAAATTTTTAACTGAAATAATTGAACCTTTACATTTAAATGAAAAACAACAATTATTATTTCCTAATATAACTAAAATGACTAGAGAAATTGTAAGCACACATCCTCCAAGCCACTGAAATCACACGTCACCCTCTGAACAAGCCACTGAAATCACACGCGACCTCTGAACAAATCTGGAAATCACCTGCTCAATCATGAAGCTGAGTCAAACTAAAGTCACAGTATATAAAGCTAAGTCAATATGAAGTCATGAAATATAAGATTCACACAAATGGAATCTTACCAATCAGGACCAAATGCATATATACTGGGCACCAAGATGTGTCGAAACAAAGAACCAAAACAAACAACAACCATAACTTCCAAACACACAAACATGACTACTGAGATCAACAACTGCATCTGCGCTGACATTTGGAATGCCATTGTCAACCAAGCCACACCCCCTCTGCTCCTCATGAATATCCATAGCCTAGCACCCCTCTACTTCATAGAAGCCCAATGGAATGCTCTGAACATACTTAACGAGGCCCACCGGATCAGACAAATCTCAAGCTACTATCAGATCAGCCACCTCCTGGAAGACATGGTTGAACACCATCATGATACAGATATTACCCAGATGTCCCAATATCAGAAACTCATCACCCGCAAACACCGAGAACTCTTTTATGAATATAGCACCTTTATTCCCTGCCTCTGAGTTACTACCAGCGAAATGGTTGCTACTCTGTCCTATGGTCAAATTGACGACATAATACAAGAACTCAACCACAAGTACCTCAAGTATGTTGAAACCACAGACAGAACCTTCCCACACCCTGATGACCATATCCTGCAAATGCCTCAAGTCAGATATGCCATAAAGGATATCTATGATATAATCCAATTTGATGAAGATGAAGCAGAATACAATGATCCCTCCGACACTGATATGACCTCAAGCCAAGGATCCCTGCCAACCCTGATCACTCTGCCAACCTTATCAATGAACTTATAATAGTTCATAACCACCTATGAGACCTATTGAGACAATGACCACTGGTACGAATACCAACCTGCATTTATCCCTGATTACTTCAACTACAATGAAGAGACTGGAGAACACAACCTGTACCTTCAGACAACTCTCGAGATTGAACCAACCACTCTACTACCTGAGTATGAGTGACATGAACCACAGCTGCCAGCTTACTACAACCCTGCGACTCATAGTGCTGTAACCTACAGAAGGTATGCAGACAGCGAATCTGACAAAAGCAAAGATGATATACCCCTCCTTCATCCACCAATATCTTATCCAGCATATGAGATAGATGATACTATCCTGTGGGATGGTGACGAAGTTTCAATATATTATTACCTCAGCGAACAAGGAGAAGTAATCTGTGAACCACTCTTCCTAGACGACTACTTTATTAGAGATGATGCAATTGATGGTGATATCATCGAAGACTACCCAGATAGCATCTAAATCTATAGATAGCTTAGCAGTCATAGTATAGTTAGATTAGTCTTGTATGATGTAACTGTGAACTGACTCAGCAGTCAGATGATCTCTTGATATGTCAGATCACACTTGTACTATGTGACTGCATTCCAACTCAGCAAGGCACTTAGTGCTACATCCATATCTAGTATAGTCCGATAGCCCCTCACTAGTATAAATACCCTCTCTCCCAGACCTCAGAATCTCAGACTTAAACAATCCGAACAAAACTCCTGAGCACTTCCCACAATATCTCTTTACACAACTACTCCTAGTATAGCAATATCATGAATAGCAAATAAATCTATTTAATAACCCACAAACTACTCTTAAGTAAATCTGCTCTCCATTAGGTCTCACTCCTAACTCCATTACGAAATTTCCTAATTGGGTATTGTCTGCAGTGATATGCCAATTCAACTAAGCTGGTCTTAGTTTCTTGAACTTCCTGAAATACGGAAACTCCTGAACATCCAGAACTAGTCCGAAAAAGAACTTTGGTTGAGACATCAACCTGATCTTGAAATCAATAAGCATAGAGGATGTACTCCATATGAAATTGATCTTGACCATAAGAAAACAGTCTTCCAGAATATCCAGAACTTCCAGAAAACCCTTCTAGAACTATGTAACAGTTACCCTAAAAAGCAACCCTCTTACAACTTAGTAGTAGCAGTTTACAATTCAATTCTGCTTCAAGATGCTTCCTCATCCTGCTACAAAACCCCTCTGTGAATTCCTACAAGTTGGTATAAAGCCCAACCTCTGAACTAGAATTTATCCCAAACCATCTGACAATCTGGAGAGAATTGAACCTGATGTATAAGGACAATTTGACCTCCACACCTGCAACAAGTGGGACAAACTTCATTCAAAGAAAGAAGTACTCCGATTAAACCAGCAAATAGATGAAACCCTATTCACCGAACTCCTTGCTCTTCACCCAGCAAGTCAAGATGAAGAAGGTCTTATTGAAGCCTTCTTTACTCTTCTCAACAAGAGTTTTGTTAGCTCAACAAATCTGAGTGACCTAGGACAACCAGCAGCAGTCTTTCTAGTCTTAGTTCCTCACAAAGCCCAAGCCTCTATAGCCAAGTAGCTCAACTCTACTGACTTTCACCATACCAGGACCAAGACTGTATTATACTACCGATTCCAGAACAGCAAGGCCTGCCATATTCTTAAGGAAGAAGCAAGAGAAACCCTTCATCAACTACCTGACCCTAAACCTGAAGCAGGCCCTACTACAACCTTACCTGAACCTGAAACCAACACTGAACCTGAACTTGACTTTGAATTAAGTCCATCTGAAATTAGATATACAACTGATTCTGTCTACTTTGACGTCAAGCAAACCCAATTACACAGAGACCAAACTGAAGAGGAGGGGGAGTATCTCAGTGAATTTGATCCCAGATACACCACCGAAGGAGATGCACCTCCATCAGGCCAGAATATACCTACACAGCAATAAACAGCTATCTATCAAGCCCTTACTCTAGACTCACAACTACTACTCCAGCAACTTACACAGATCCAAAGAACACTCTCACACACTGCACTAGTACCTCAAGTAGTACCAGTAACACCAGTACTAGCAGTCCAACCACTTCTAGTAAACAATATAGCAAACCAACAGATTCTAGACCTTACAGTCCAGGTAGCCATAATGGCAGCAACCATTACTGCCTTAGCTGAACAGACCCAACTACAAAAAATCTGAGCCTACCTACCTTCAATGGTACTGCACAAGAAGTCCAAAGCTTCATTAGTATAGTTGACACCAACTTCGAAGCCAATCAATGGATCAATGAGCAAGTTGCTGACTGCGTTCTGACAAACAATTAAGACCACACTCTGGAACAACTCTTTGCTACAACTACAGCCTATGTCCGCTGAGTTGTTATATTCTTCTGAGGACCTGCCAAAGAATGGTGGCAAACTCTTTCTGAAAAACCCCTCACATGGGACACCTGACCTGCAGTAGTTGCTCAGAATGCAGCAAATAATACCCCAGGATATGGAGCCCACCCTGCAGCCTCTGGACTGAAATAACTCATGGTTGCTCAATACCATAGTGAAACAATGATTGCCAAATCTCAAGTAAAACTCCACAACCTCAAATTTGATGTACATGGTAAAGAAGAATTCAAAACCTTCTGTACAAAACTCGAGTCACTCCTGAACACTATTGGCCTAGGATATATTGCCAATGATGAAGCATGAAATGGTACAAGAGCAGACCATTTATTCGATGTACTGCCTGAATGGCTTATTAAAAAAATCTGAGAACAAGGCTACCCAGTTGGTTGCGATCACAAACAATGGTGCCTGGTAAGAATTAAGACTATGGTCAAGTGAATCCTAACAGCTGGACCAATTTTGCCTCGAAGACAATTCAATAATAAGGAAAAGACTTGGACCAAGAAAGAAGAACCCAAGCATAAAGCATCCCAAGCTCTCTCCACATCCACCTCTTGGACACCCAGAAGTCATGAACCCACCCAGCCAAGTACCTTCAAGGAACTCACTGAAGGAGAAAGGAATGAACTTTGAAGAAGCAGAGCATGCTTCTATTGCTGAAAGACAGGACATATGGCCAGCGCCTGCCCCAACTGAAAACCCCGAACAGCAATACGAGCAACTGTTACTACTCTGCACCACCTCAATAACCTGACTACCAGAACACTGGACTTTGTCAAGTTAAGACAAACTGCGAAGACCCCAATCAAAGGAAGTCAAAAAGCAGTGGATATAACTTGTATGCAGCCAAAGAAGCTACAGTCTCCAACTGAGAAGTCAAGCAAGTCTATACAGGAATCAGCATCCAAATTCCTGAAGGACATATTGGAAGAATATACTGTTGCAGCAGCCTAGCATTGAAAGGACTCTCAGTAGAAGGAGGAGTCATTGATAAAGATTATACAGGCAAAATTACTGTCCTCATCTGAAACCACAGTTGGACACCCTTCAAGATCCCTATTGGTTTCTGCATTGCCCAGATCCTATTCGAAAAAATCGAGTCAACTTTGATAGTCAAGGAAGTCCCTGAACTACTGCCCACCATCTGAGGATCCAAAGGATTTGGCTCATCAAACAAGGCCCCAGCCCAACCTACCATGAGCAAGGAAGAATAATTCTACAAGAAAATTGAAGACAGATATGTACCAAGTGGCCAATGTCCCCATGGCATTGGAATGTACTCTTCCCAAATGATCAATAATTGCTTCTCTTATGTCAATGAACTGGCTCAAAGAAGAACTAATAGAAGGAAAGCTCCTACAACTGAAATCACTACCATTGGATCAGACAAACTTCTTACACTTAAAGCTTTTGTCAACCAAGCACCTGTTAAGATTATGATAGACAGTGGTGCCTCAGGCAACTTCATCAATGAAGAAACAGCCAACAGACTCAAGGTCTTCACCTCTCCAGTACAACAAACTCAAGCAGTTGCCACAACTGATGGAACCTCACATGTCATTAGCAAAGAAGTCCACAATCTGCCCTTCTGAATTAGTGACTATTGAGTATATATTACTCTCCAGATTGTACCACTTCCTGACAATGAAATCATCCTTGGGACTCCATGGTTGAAACAAGAGAACCCCATGATCGATTGGGTAAACCATTCTCTGACCATCAAGAAAGGATGCCATAACTTCAAACTGCAAGGCAATTAGGACCCACTCAACTCTAGTGACCCTGGACCAAAGATCACCCACATCAACAAGCTACAACTCAAGAAATTAGCCAAGAAATACTCTCTCTTCGCCATCTCCATCTGTCCATCCAAAGGAGAACCCGAGAACTCTGAAGAAGATTTTTCCAAAGTTGACAGCCATGTCAGACCACTACTCCAGAAATTCTGAGACATATTTCTGAAGAAGCTTCTGAAAGGCCTACCTCCCAAACAAGCAGTAGACCATACCATCAAGACTATCCCAGATGTCAAACCAGCCTTTAAGTCAATCTACCATATGTCTCCAAGAGAAATCAATATACTCAAGAAAGAAATTGACGAACTCCTAGAACAAGGATTCATCAGACCTAGTGTATCACCTTATGGTGCACCAGTCCTCTTTGTTGTGAAGAAAGGAGGGGATCTATGAATATATATTGATTACTGAGACCTCAACGAATAGACCATCAAGAACTGTTGCCCACTACCTAGAATTGATAAAATATTCGATAGGCTCACCAACCCACAATTCATGAGCTCTTTCGATCTATGAAATGGTTACTGGCAAATTGCCATGAAAGAAGAAGACATCTACAAGACAGCCTTCCAAACCCGCTATGGACACTTTGAGTTCCTGGTTATGCCTTTTGGCTTAACTAATACTCCTGCAACCTTCCAGACACTGATGAATACCATCCTGCACCCATATCTGGACAAATTCATTATTGTCTACATTGACAACATCCTAGTCTTCAGCAAAACCCTGGAGGAACATCTGGAACACCTTGAACTAGTATTACTGAAACTCTGAGAAAACCAACTCTTTGCAAAACTCAGCAAGTGTGAATTTCTCCTGAGAGAAATTCAATTCCTTAGACACATTGTTACTCCAAATGGAATCAAAGTAGATCCCAGCAAAATCTCTGCAATCAAGGATTGGCCCAGACCCAAGAAGCTGCAAGACCTCCAGTCATTCCTGGGATTAGCAAACTATTACCGGCAATTTGTTGCCAACTTTGCCAAAATTGCTACTGCTCTCTTTTTTTTTTTTTTTTTTTTTAGTTACTTGGACTCCCTTTATTACCAGTGTCTATAATAGTATTAATACAGCCCAAGCTATCAACCTATCCCACAGGGACCCCCTCTCTCCCTAGTCCCTGCAAATGACACCCCATCCACCATCACCACAACTCTTCCACCACTTTTCTCTTTTTTTTTTTTTTTTTTTTTTTTTTTTTTTTATAGTCACTTAGACTGCCCTTTATTACCGAGTCTATAGTACTAATAATACAATATCACTCTCCCCTTCAACCAATACCCCATGGGCCCAGGCCTCCCCCTTCAATCACCCCCGGCCCGAGCACCACCCGGCCACCCACAACCTGAATCCTTCCACCACTCTTCTGCGAGATGCGCCCCACTAGCCCCTGGCGGCGCCCACCCCCCAGTCCCCAGCCCTGCCACCACCCATTCAAAATGTCCAAAAGTAATCATTCCCAACATGCCAACTTATCCCCAACCCCAACCTGACGTCCTTCCTCAAAGACACAAGCCCAATGTCCAGCCAACCTGACCCATATTGCCAAGGCCCACCCAAGGGTAAGCCACTCATCCCCAACTCCCCCCACCAGCCGATGGCAGAGCTCTCCCCATCTCCCCCCTCCCTCTCCCTCCAGAACACCCTGCCCCACCCGGCATCTAATACCGCTCCAGTACTCTTCCAAAACCTCACACTCCCCAAGCCAATGTTCAGGCATCTGTATCACTCCTCCCTCCTGACCAACATTGAAACACTCCTCACACTCGAATGTGCCACCATCCACCAAGTGCCCAGACCGGTAGTTCAACATCACATTCCTCCGCAGAACACGCCACCACACCACCCAGAACTTGGGGGGCAGCCACTGCTTCACCCTTTTGCTCCAGAGCCAGATTCCATTCCAGTCTCACTCCTCGCCGATTCCAACTCTCTGCCACGCTTCAGGCCACAGGTCTACACCTAGGCCACGCAGACACTCCAGGCCCTCTCCAAGCTTAAAGTCCTCCACCGGGACACCACCGAGCAACAACCTATCCCACCGCCACATCTGTGGTCCCCAATCTTCCTTGGCCTCATCACCTCGCCACTGAAGTCCAATCTTCTTCGCACTATCCACTACTCCCCACCAGAAGCCCGTAAACTGCACCCTCCTGCTCCCCTCCATAACTACCATCGCGAGCAAATCACCCGAGTCACCACGTGGGGAGTACTGAACCTCCCACAATCGCTGCATGAGTAGCACCCACTCCCGACCACGAAGCTCACCAGCTCTTCTCAACCACCAAGCTCTAAGGCATAGGAGCCACTTAGGAAAGTCCACTAAGCCTAGCCCACCTCTTTCCAAGGGTAGTGTGAGCACCTCCCAACCGACCTGACTCCGCCTCCCTCCTCAGATCCATGATCTCACCATCTTCAACAGCCCCTTGACCACCCATGGTGGAAAATCCAAATGATAACCAATATACCATAGCTTGGGCATCCAATACACATTCAGCACTATCACCCTTCCAGCCAGGGACATATGCCAGCCTCCCCAGTGCAGCAGAACATTTCCCCACTCTAACAATTTACGATCCCACCACACCTGGGGAAGAAGGGACCTGAACACCGAGAAGTAGATCCCCAAATATCGCACTGGCTCTCCAGCTGGCACCACTGTCCCGATGACCTTGCCACCAATAATTCCAGCACCTAGCACTAAAGTCTTGCACTTATGCCAGTTCAGCTTAGTCCCAGAGCCCCTCTCATACTATTCCACAGCCCTCTGTAACTCCCCCACATCTGCCAGAGAGCCCAGCCCGACCACCATGTCATCCACAAAGGCCCCCACCTTCCAATTAACCCCTAGAATGTCCAAACCCCCAATCTGATGCCGAATTCGGTCCAGTAGAGGCTCTAGAGAAAGGGCATACAATATGGGTGACAAGGGATCCCCTTGGGGCACCCCTCGTCCCAGGGGAAAGGTCACTCCCCTATGGCCATTAACAATTAGCACTGCCTAACTGTCCTCCAAGAGGCTAATCAGTGATCCTCGGAACCCTGGTGGGATCCCAATCCATTTCAGCACCCCCTCCAGCCATACCCTCCGCACTCGGTCATAAGCCTTCTCCTGGTCCAGAAATACCAACCTACCATCAACTCCTGCTGCCCAGGCACCCTCAATCACTCCATGAACCCAAGCTGTCCTATCTCTAATCAACCTCCCACCAACAAACCCACGCTGCTCCACCCCAAGCACCTGCTGAGCAATTCCCTGTAGCCTCAACACTAAGATCTTGGTCACCAATTTGTGGTCCATGTCGAGAAGCATAATCGGCTGCCAGTTCTTCCAGTCCTCATGCCTCCCCTTATCCTTATAGAGCAAGGATACTAGCCCCAAGCACTGTCCCCCAATCCAGGCACCAGATCGAAGAACTTCCCCACACATAGCAGTCATCTCCTCAAGCACCTCCCCGACTCCAGCCATTTTCTGCCAAAAATCCCAGGGAAGCCCATCCTCTCCTGGGGTGGTCCCTTTACTCGTCGAGGCCATAACTCTGCAAATCTCCTCACCACACACTGGGTCTCCTAATGTCCCAAGACCTTCTGCAGGGTTTGGTATCCAATCCCCCAGCTGTCTCTCAATGTTCATAGCATCCATCCCTCCTTCTTCCTCACTCCACAAATTCCCCCACCGGTTTCGCAATAGTCCCAGAATTGCTGGAGACCCCACCACCAGCTCGCCGTTTGCGTCCAGAACCCCCTCCCACCACTGCCTCGTTCGTCGCGCTTGCAATAACCTTGATAAAAACCTCGTAGGTCTCTCCCCTTCCTCCAGTCCCTGCCACCGCAAGCAGGCCACCATTCCCTGAAGCTTCACCTCCTCCTCCTTTCGTAATACTCCTTTAAGCTCGTCGACCTCCTGTCGGATTCGCACAATACGCCAATCAGTCACCTCCCCATCCTCCAGCACCCCTGCCCATCTCTCCATAAGTGCCACCAGACGCTGGGAGGCCCACATCACCCTCCGTCTTCACTGAGTACACTTCCCTTTCCCCGCCTCCCTCCAATACCCCTGGGCAGTCGCCTTCAGTCTTCGCCAACGGTCTCCAATTCCCAAGCCCTGTTCCCGCCACCGACTAATGTTCCCAACCACCTCCGTCTCCCAGCCCTCCCACAACGCCCTATCCTCCAACAAAGAGGAATTTAGCTGCCAATGTCCAGGCCCATCCTCATTTCCCCCAAACCTCCCCCTACCAAGCAGCCCCCAGTGATCAGACCATGGACATCATATCACACATCCAGTACCGACCAGACATCTGCTCCCCAACACTCTACCGTCAAAACCCAGTCAATCCTAGAACCCAGCCCTGCCACCCAGTGGGTGTACACCCGCTGATCGGCCCAAAGGTGTCTTCCCGAGTCCACTAAAGAACACAATTGCTCTATTTCCAGCCAGTTCCCCAGCCCACCACTTACTCCCTGCATACCTCTACCACCATCTGTCCTATCCTTCTCCTTATCCCATACCATGTTGAAATCACCCCCCATACAATCCATATCAACTTCTCCCAATACACCAGCCTCTTTCAATCGGCGAATCCAATCCACTCTCTCCCCTCTTTCAGCTGAGCAGTAACATGACCCAACCATCAATGAGCCCTGTCCAGGCCTCCTCCACAAACCCCACACCACCCGAGACCCCCAATGTCCAATGTCCACAATGTCTCCCAATCCTCTCCGCATGAGAATACATACTTTCCCCCTCCATACTGCCACGCCCCCCCATTCCTTAGTCCAATCCTGTAAGTCCACCTCCTCCTCATATCGAATATCCTGTAGCAAGAAGAGGTCCGTGTCCAGTCCCTTAAGCCAACCAAAAATGAACTTCCTCCTAGCTGCCCCCCGTAACCCATTAATGTTCAACGAGAATATCCTGGTTGTACTGTTCATATTGAAGAAATGTTGAATCGACTCTCCCAACCTAGTACTCCATGCTCATCTCATCTCCAGCCAGATCCAAGCGCCTTTCCACCTCCAAGTCCCCCTCCACAGTAGCCTGAGCATCTAGCGCCTCCAAGATTTCCTGGCATTCCACTCCATCCACGACCTCCATATCTGACCGGTAATCCAGGCAGACTGCACGCCACTTCTCCAGTCCCTTCCTCGAATTCCACAAGAAGAGTGCCCTGTCACTTGCAATCTTCTGGAGCTCCTCCTCCCACTGATCATCTACCTGATATTCAACAGATTCCAAGAGGACAGCCAAGATCTCATTCCTCATCTTCCTCGGCACCTCCTCCCCTTGCAGAATCTCCTCCCAATGCCTCTCCTCCATCACCCGGAAATCCTCACCCCCCAGCTCTTTTGCCGCCACCCCTTCTAGGGTCTTCCACATCCACTTTTCCTCATCCACTGCCTCTGCTGCACCCTGAGCGATACGGCCCCCATCCACCGCCGGGTCCATCAGCGCACTCCTCCTCACTGACTCATCCCACTCCTCATCCGGCACATCCATCAGCTCCTCCTCCCCCTCAGCCCCACCTGGAACACTATACTGAGGGTGCACATCCTCACCCATTTCCGCATCGACTGCCAACACACCTTCCTCCTCTATCCTCCCTCCAATCTGAGCCCCACCTTGGGCTAATTCTCCCCCCTCAGCCCAAGTGCTCTCCCGCAACCCTGTAGCACCTTCTTCTGGTCCTTCTCCCACCCAGCCTCGCCAGCAGCTCCTTCTGTATTTTCCTCCCCTGCATCTTCTCCCAAACCCCTTTCTCCATCCGGACCTTCTTCCCATCCACCACCCCTACCACCGTCCTGGCCTCAAACTCCTTCCAGGCCAATCTCCTCCTTGCAACCGCCCCTTCCAAATCCTTCAGTGCCTCCAATAGGTCCTCCTCCTCCTCCTGGGTCCCCTTCACCCTCACGACCTTACACTCCACTTGTCCCCACCTCAGCATCGCCAGCCAGTCCCTCGATCTTCCTGTATTCTCCTTCCCAAATAGCCTCACCCTGACGTCGATGTCACCAGTCCTAAGCACAGTACCCTCCCAGACCTTGAACCCAACATCCACGATCTCGCCATACTCCTTGATCGCCTCCACAACTAACTCCCTGGTCCTCTCCTTCGACACAGTTGGGAGATCCAACACCATCAACTGCACCACTCGAGGGTCCCAGCGCATGCACCGGGCCATAGGAACCACCACCCCGCCAACCATCACCCCCTTCTCCATGGCTGCCAACAGGGCATCTTCCTCCTCAAACCCCACCTCTACCCCCTCCTTCCCCCTCAAGAACTTTACCGAGGCCGCTCCCTTAGCCTCTTGCGCCACCAGCCCCAAAATCATCCTCGCCGTCACTGCCAAGCCCCGGAAGCACATAGTGACTGCGAATTCCGACCTCGACTTCTTGAGTAACGGGGCTGACACCATGCCCGTCACGCCATCTGCCAGGTCCCCGGGCCTCGTGCCCCCTCCCAGCCCCACATCGCCAACCACCATCACATCTGGATTTTTTGCCAGATCCCCAGTCACAGCCCCATCAGCAGTCACAGCCCCATCTCCAGCCCCTACTCCGGCTCCCACCCTACCACCAGAGGCACCCCTGGGCACACCACCCTGTCCTCTAGCAGCAGTCGTCACAGCCTTCCCCAGGCCCAGCCAACCATCTAGTCCAGATGCCATCTTCCCCATTCGGACCGTATCAGCAAAGGTCGACCTCTCCCCTCCTCTCTGCCTCAGACCGCCCCTCCCTCTGCTGCCGGTGCCTCTGCTCACCCTCGAGGCCTCTGGCATTCCCAAACCATCACCTCTCCTGCCCACCTGCTACCAGCTAAAGGCACTGTTGCCCCCCTGTCCAGTATGCTCACCAGCTTGATCGGTGCTGTCCATGTTACTAGTCGTCCATCACCAAAAACGTTGTAAAAAGTGTTGCCTGAGTCTTGTGTCACCCGAATGGTACTGGTGAAAGATGGTCTCCTGTTGGTACTTCATACTTCTCTAATAACATCACTAAGGTATACAGTTATCTTGGCAAACTGCTGGGTGAGCTCCTCCACTGGGTCAGCTTTGGTTATCTTGAGGGTAGGTGGGGATGGTTATCTGTTGATAGCTATGATAGATATGATACTGGTTGATTTTGATGGCTCCATCTTAATGCTAGTTATTCTTTCTATTGAGTATTCAGTAGGATATCTGGCAGTCCAATATCTCTATGTAAAGACCACTTTCTGATCAAGGGTCAGAGCAGCTAGAATAGATCAGATTACTAGAGTAATTTTATAGTGGACTTCTTTTAGGAAGATTGAATCAGCTATCTATTCCTTAAGAGTATCATCATAGCTAGCCAAGACAATCTGGTGGCAGATTCAGATATAGAATAAGTTGGAATCTTCACTGAGTTCCTGACAGATAGCATTGAGTCAATCTTTGAGAGCTTGCTTAATCTCTTCAGTACAATATGTAGTTCTGAGGAAGTTCTTCATGTTGGCAAGTTTGACTGCACTAGTATCAGCAATAGTGGCTATATTGAACTTGTCTCTAGTAAGTCCTCTGAGGCTGACTGGTAGAAGGGCTAATTGTGCATCTATGGTGAGAGCTCATATAGTATCAAATAGTTCAAAGTCTTCAATGAAGATCAGGATTGACTTTTTAGTAGTAAATCCATAGAATATTGAGAGACATATTTCTATTTTATCTTGAATTCTTATAGGGGGTAACACTTGTAGTCAGGGTAGTTATGGTAGTGGTTATTCATTTTTTAGCTTGAAAGTGAGGGATCCTAATGGTATCATAAGCCAATAGATACCAAGTTGTCATGTAGTGGGTGCTGAGTCCTTCAAATATATCAGATTCTCTTTAAGATATATCTCTTAGACTAACTATAAGTTTGTTATAAGTAAGTTCTTATTGGAGTGTCTTTCTAAGGCTCAAACTTCTTATCTTTAAACTGTCTTATTATCTCTTAGATTGCTTATATAGAATTGAGTATAAGTGAACTGAGAGAACTGAGGAGACTGACTTTAATTCAAAGAAAATGAGAGGGATATTTATACAAAATATAATTCAATAGTTGCTAAGATATAAAACTAAATATAAATTCCAATAACCAAATAAATAAGATACTAAAACACAGAAAACTTTGGTTATAAGTATAAATTCAAGTATCTATATAAATGGTTGCATGAGTTCAGAATACTAGTAGATTTCAGTTGTCTAAAAAAAGGATGCCAGAAGATTTAGATGTTCAGATAAACAGTTATATAAGGAACTCAGAGCAGAATGTTCAGGACTCTGAGGGCTTCATCTTCATCACTATTATTAAAGTTAGAGGTCAGAGACAGGATGTCTTTGAAGAAGATGAGATTAGCAAATATTTCATCTGTTTTGTATATATTGCACATTTTGTATACTTTACATATGTCACCAATTAGTGGAATGATGTCATCACTGATGACATCATCATTGGTAATATCATTACATTTAGTGGTAGTAGAGAATCCAGAACTCTCCAGTCTATGAGGTTCTCCTCTATAAAGTAGAAGATGAAGGTGGAATCTTAAGGGGGTCTGACTTGGATACTGAGGTCTTGGAATACTGAGATTAATCCCTGTAGGAATTGATCAGAATTATCCTTAAGGATGAGATTTCAGAACTCTCCTATCTTATCACATTTGAGGATAATAGTGGATTGGACTTCTGTGGTCACTATGGCCTCTAGTATATGTATCTGTATAGTGGGCTGACAACTCCTTGAAGTCTGAGACTCTGGTATACTCCAAGTTGGGATTGACCAAGATACATACCTAAAGATCTGATAGATCTTTTTGGCTATTCTCAATTTGCATACAATTATGGGGATAGTATTTTATATTTCTTAGAGACTGGCCTCAGGGAATTTCTAGCAGAAGAGATTTCCTATTTCATATTTCTACCATATCTAGAAGTATTTAGTAGTAATAGTGATCCTTGTTTCCATTTTATAGTGATTGAGAATAAAGTATTAAGGGTTATTAGTACTCAGATTGAAACTAGGAGTCCTTCTTGTATGGGTCCTCATGACTCTCCTGATATCTTGGAATATCCTTTCTTGAACTATTTTGGGATTTTGTAAGTCTTGTTTGAGTTGCTGCTGCTGCAGTTCCTTAGTTCTTCTTTTATATTTCTTAAGGTATCTATCTTGTGGTCATGATGACTTATGGTTAGCCATTATTACTCATCTTATAGCCTAGGTGAGTCATGCTATATGATCTTCTTGTACTCCAATCTAGTGGCTTATAAGGAAAGGCTGTCTTCTATAATAATATCACTATTCTGAGATCACTATTATAATATATATATAGGTTAGCTTAGATTTTAGAGCACTAGTTCTGAGAAGTAGCCAAGGTGAGATATTCTTTGATTATTACTAATGATATTGGTGATATTGACTGAGTTATTTATATTTGTGATAAATTCTTTGAGAGAAGCCTACTCATGAGTGAGAGTAACTTCTGCTGCTACTAAATTGATATAAAACTATATACTAATATAATTAATATATTATAGATAATTAAGATTGACTATCAGCTCTAAGTTCTGAGTTTATATAAGAAAGTACTAAGTTCCAATTATCTGTTGTAGTAGTGTAGTCTAAGTATCACTTTCAGGTTTTTATACTAATAGTAGAGGTATTATACTTATATCTTAAGTTGAGTCCAAGTAACTATAAAAAAAAAAAAAAAAAAAAAACTTATATCTTAAGTTAATTAAGCTCAAAATTATTAATAAGTTAGATCTGAGGATTCTTAGATAAGAATACTGCTTTATTCTTATAGATAGTAAAAGTAGAGCTAAGGTTATAATATACTCAGTATAGAGAGTATTTATACAGATTCAAAGCTATGACTAAATATAGTATACTTGATATATTTATATATTATTATACTATATTTGATTTTTTTTTTTTTTTTTTTTT
>RBNI01002278.1:0-19012 GCA_003990745.1 Jimgerdemannia flammicorona | reverse complement strand
AATCAAGACAGATAAGACTATGAGCAAGACCCAGATTGCAACACTATCAGCTATATAGTACAAGAAAGTACTCAAGAAGGCGATGTATGCCTTTGTTGTAATAATCTGCTCCAAGAAATAAGACAAGAGACTATCAGTCAATAAAAGCATCAAGCTACTACTAGAAGAATTCAAGAATATCTTTCCAGACAAGCTACCTGGTCTACCATCTACATGAGAAGTTGATCATGAAATTGAACTGACCCCAGGAGCTGTACCACCTAAGAAATATATGTATTACATGTCACCATGAAATTGAAGCAGTCAAGAAGGAACTAGAAGAACTACTTGTACAAGAAGCCATCCAGCTAAGTAAATCTCCTTATGGCTCACTAGTCTTATTCATCAAGAAGAAGGATGGTATTCTGTGAATATGCATAGACTATCATGCACTCAACAAACTCACTGTCAAGAACTGCTATCTGCTATCCTTGATTGATCAAATCTTTGATACTCTCAAGAATACCAAGTACTTCACCAAGTTAGACCTTATGTCAGAATACCACCAGATTTGAATCAAGTCAGAAGACATTCCCAAAACTATATTTATGACCCTCTTTAAACTCTATGAATTCCTGGTCTTAGAATTTGGTCTCATCAATGCACTCACCATATTCCAGATCCTGATGAATAAGATATTCAAGGACCAACTATTTATTTTCCTGTTGATATATCTTGACAACATCCTGATCTTTAGTGCAACTAAAGAAGAACACCTCAAATATATTCAAATAGTCCTAGAGATCCTACAAAAATACAAGCTTTACACCAAGCTCAAGAAGTGTGAATTCTTTAAGAAATAAGTTAAATATCTTGGCCACATTATCTCTGCACAAAGAATTCAAGTAGATTCATATAAGATAGAAGTAATTGAAGAATAGCCCATTCTGTCAAACCTCATAGAACTTCAATCCTTCCTTGGCCTAGCTAGCTATTACTGCTACTTTATTAGAAACTTCTCTGGCATTGCTGAGTCACTGACTAACCTCATGAGGAAGGCCCTGCACTCAGACTACTATTTATTCTATACCTAGGACCTCTTCTGTCAACAAGCCTTTCAAGAACTCAAGAGCTGTCTGACCCATGCTCTAGTCCTGTATAATGCAGATCAAGGCCTAAAATTCACAGTCACTACTGATGTATTGAATTTTACCATTGGAGCAGTCCTATCACAAGATGATAGCAAAGAATATTACCTTATTGCTTTCAAGTCCTGCAAGCTGGCCTCAACTGAATAAAAGCTAGCTACTCATGAGAAGGAACTACTAGCAATAATATATGTACTAGACTACTGATAATGCTATCTAGAAGATATTGAGTTTGATCAGACCTTTCACCAGTACCATTCAGGTGATACAAGACTCAGACAATACTTTCGACAACATCATCAAGTATTGGTACTATCAAGATAGCGAGCAACATGCATTCTGGTGAGCATACTGGGCAGGGGGGCCCCAGTGCCTTTGACTGGCAACATGTGGGGGGGGGTCGGGATACTGGTCTTGGCATGCCGAGTACTTCGGTGAGGGGACACAGAGCTGGGGGAGGTGGCAGAGGAGGTGCAAGGCCACATGGGGGAGGGAGGATGACCTTTGCAGATAAGGTCAGGATGGGGAAGCAAGCGACTGGACTGGATGGATGGCTGGAGCTGGGGAAGGCAGCTACTACCTCGAGTGGTAAGGAGGCCTCTCTGCTGGGGGGACAGCATAGTGGGGCTGGAGGTGTAGTGGCTGGGGCAGTGACTGTTGATGGTAGTGTAATGGACAATCTGGAAAAAAATCCAGATGTGACGGCTGATGGGGGACCTGGACCAGGGAGCAGCACGGGACCTGGGGACCTGGCAGATGGTGTGATGGGCCTAGTGGTGGCCCTGTTACTCAAGAAATCTCGTTCGGAATTTGCTGTCACGCTGTGTTTCCATGGCTTGGCAGTGACGGCAAAGATGGTGCTGGGGCTGTTGGCGAGCGAGGTGAAGGGGGCAGCCTCGGTTAAGTTTTTGAAGAGGCTGGAGGCAGTTGAGGTGGGGTTTGAGAAGGAGGATTTACTACTGAAGGCGGTGGAGAAGGGTGTGGTGGTTGGAGGGATTTCGGTGCCAATGGCAAGGTGTATGTGCTGGGATTCCCGGGTGGTTCATCTGGTGATTGCAGACTTGCCGACAGTGAAGAAGGCGGAGGCGAGGAGGCTGGTCATGGATGTAGTAAAGGAGTATGGCAAGGTGGTCGATATTGGGTTCAGGGTATGGGAGGGGACTGAGCTCAGGACAGGGGATGTGGACGTCCAGCTGCGGTTGTTTGGGATGGAGAATACTGGGAAGGCTAGGGACTGGCCAGTGGCACTGAAGTGGGGCCCAGTGGAATGTAAGGTTTCGAGGGTGAAGGGGTCAGAGGAAGAAGAGGAGGACCTGCTGGAGGTGCTTGAGGACCTAGCAGGGGCTGTGGAGAGGAGGCAAAGGGCTTGGAGGGCTTACAAGGCTAGGATGGTAGTAGAGGTGATCGAGGGCAGGAAGGTGTGAATGGACAAGATGCTCTGGGAGAAGGCGAAGGGGAGGCAGCTGCAGAAGGACTTGCTGGCCAGTTTGGATGGGGGGCAAAGGGCAGGGGCTGCAGAGGAGGGCACTGGAGCAAGTGCTAGCATCTGGGCAAAGACCGGGCAGCAAGGAGGAAAGACAAAGGAGAGTGGGGGACAGGGGCCAGAGGAGACGGTAGTGGACACGGGATGGCAGATGAAAATCTGATCCAGTATGGTGTTCCGGAGGTAGGAGAGGGGGAGTTGGAGGATGTGTCAGAGGATGGTTGGGATGAGTCTGTGCGAACTGAGGAGAGGAAGGAGAGAGAGGAGGATTTGGCGCTGGCAGCAGAGGTGGTTGGGGGGGAGAAGTGGCTGTTGAGGACATTGCAAAATGTGGCAGCCAAGGAGCTGGGGGAGATTGACTTCCAGGTGATCAGTGAGGAATTCTGGGGGCAAGTGCTGAGAGGGGAGGAGGTCATGAGGAAGTTGAGAGATGAGATAATGGCAGCTCTTCTGGAGGCGGAGGAGTATGAGGTCACCGAGGCAAGGGAGGTCATGCTTTTGGGTATTGCTAATGAAAGGGCAGCTTATCTGTGGGGGCTGTGAAAGGGACTGGAAAAGTGGCAGGTGGTGTGTGAGGAGTACCAGGCATCCATGGAGATAGTAGATGGCGAGGACTGTGCGGAACTATTGGCAGCGCTGGATGAACAGCAAAATGTGGAAGATGAGATTACAGCAGAATGGGACCTGGATCTGGCTGGAGAGGAAGTGAGCATGGAACTGTAGATGTGGGGATATCAACACTCTCAAATATTTTGCTATGAATAGTACAACTAACATTTTTTCTTTGAACGTCAATGGGCTTAGAGGGACTGAGAGGCAACGTATGATTTTTGGATGGCTGAAGAAACTGGAGGCAGATTTCTTTTTACTTCAAGATGTATGGTGTGAGGGAGAGGAAGATGGGCTGGAATGGACAAGAGAGTGGAGTGGAGAGGCGATTTGGTAGGATAAAGTGGGAATACTGGTTAGGAAGAGGAAAGGGGACAAAAACAAACCCTCTTTCCAGTACCATTTGGGTTACACAACCTTTGGAGAGTACTTACAATATCATTTTTGGTGAAAAGAGACTAACAACATGGTGACCAACAAGCAACCTGAGGTGCGTACTGGGTAGGGTGGCCCAAGCGTGTTCAACTGGCAGCAGGTGGGGCGGGGTCCAGGCCTGGGGGGAGGTATGAGGGGGCTGCTGGCTGGTGGACGTGGAAGGGGTGGAGGAGGTGGCGGAGGCTTTGGATCTGGGAGGGCAAGCTTCACGGAGATGGTGAAGGGGAGACAACAGGCATCCGGGCTGGAGGGCTGGCTGAGGAAGGGCAGAGAGACCGAGAAGGAGAAGGTGCCAGTACAGGGGGGGGCAGCCCTTGGAAGAGGGGACAGTAGAGCTGGGGGAGTAGCGGCTGGGGGGAGTGTGACTGCTGATGGCGGTGGGACTGTCGATCTGGAAAAAAATCCAGATGTGATGGCTGATGGTAAGGCTGAGCGGCTGAGGCTTAGACAACAAGAGGACTTGGCGGATGGTGTAACAGGTCTGGCAGTGGCCCCGTTGCTCAAAAAATCGATCTCGGCATTTGCGATTACACTGTGCTTCCAGGGCCTAGTGGTGACAGTGAAAATGGTGTTGGGGCTCATTGCTAAGCAGGTGGCAGGGACTGCGTCCGTGAAGTTTTTGAAGGGCCTGAAGGGAGTGGAGGTTGGTTTTGAGGAGGCGATACCATTGGAGGAGGCATTGAAGGTTGGATTGGTGGTTGGCGAGGTGTGTGTTCCGATAGCACGTTGTCTGAAGTGGGATCCCAGGGTGGTCCAACTGCTGGTGAAAGGAGTGCCGACAGTGACAGCAATGGAGACGAGAAAGAGGGTTGAGGACTTTATGGCAGAATATGGCGAGGTGGTAGATGTCGGATTTAGGGTCTGAGAAGGGACTACACTCAGGACTGGGGACGTGGATGTGCGGATTAGGCTGGCTGGGAAGGAAGCTACTGGAAAGGCGAGAGACTGGCCTTCGGCAATGGTTTGGGGAGCGATTTTGTGTAAGGTGACAAGGGTAAAGGGAAGTGAGGAGGAGGAGGAGGAGGATTTGTTGGAAGCGCTAGAAGAGTTGGAGGGTGCTATAGAGAAGCGAGCGAAGGCTTGGGCAGCTTTCGTGGAGGCAACGCACTTGGAGGTGGTGGATGGAAAGCAGATTCGAGTGAACAAGAGGTAGTGGGAAAGGGATCAGGGGCATAAGAGGCAGAAAGAGTTACTGGCCAAGCTAGACAACAGGCTACTGGGGAATGTGAGCGAGGGGAAGGGTGCCGGAGGAGCCGGAGTGAGTATCTGGACTGGCGAGGGGGAGGGGAAGGACAAGAAGGAGGCAGGGGAGGATGAGGAGAAGACTAGTAAGAATCTATATGCTGATGGCATGCTAGAGGTTTGGGAGGAGGATTGGGAGGGCTCCCCTACCCCTACCCCCCTTATTAGGCATGGCCCGGCTTCCCAAAACAGGGTGGTAGAGGATGTGCAAATGTGAGGGGCTCAGAGGGTGCAATTCGGGGTTCCGGAGGTGGTGTATGGAGGACAGATGGTGGCTGCTGGTGAGGAGGAACTGGTGGATGTCTCAGAGGTGTGGGATGAGTCTGCAAGTATTGGAGCTAACACCACCATGTTGGATGGTGGGAGGCCGGCGACTCCAGGGGAGAAGGAGGTGAGAAACTTACTTTGGATGCGTCGGATGATGAATGACCTGGTGGCAGAAGAGTTGGGGGAGGTGGACTTGTGGGTGATGAGTGATGAGCACTGGGTGGGAATACTGCAGGGGGATGGAGTGAGAAAGGCGTTGAAGGCAGAAATACTTGCGGTGTACCTAGCAGAGGAAGGGTATGAGGTGGATAAGGAGAGGGAGGTAGAGATGGCAGTCATTGCAGGAGAGAGGGCTGAGTACTGCTGGAACAAGTACCATGGACTGCGGCTCTGGCAAGAGGCATGCATCGAATACCGGGAGGAGTTTGAGGAGAAGGTAGATGATGAGATGAATGACCTGCTGGCTGGATTGGAGGCTCAGAGGAGAGAAGAGGAGGAGGTGGCTGCAGAACACAATCTGGATACGGCGCAGGAGGAGATGAGCATGGAGCAGTAGAGATTGATTGACAACATAACATTTTTTATTATGAACAGTACAACTAACATTTTCTCTTTAAATGTGAATGGGTTATGGGGGACTACTCAACATAGAAACATTTTTTCTTGAATGAAGGGATTGGAGGCCGATCTCTTCCTGTTGCAGGATGTTAGGTATGAGGATGATTCAGACAAGAGAGAGTGGACAAAGGAATGGGGAGGGAGGTAAGGCGATTTGGAAGGGCAAGGTTGGAATTTTGGTTCAGAAAGGCAGAGGGGAGATACAGGATGTGAGATGCTGGAGAGAGAGACTAGTCTGGGGAGAGTGGATTCGTGCAGGTTGGGAGCCAGTTACAGTTAGCTCCTGCTACTGTCCTGCGGTACAGGGTGAGCGGGTAGATTGGATGACAGGTTTACTGGAGAGCGGGAACTTTGTAGAGGCTGGGGTGGATATGCTTGGGGGTGACTTCAATATGGTTCGGGACCCACTATTGGATAGAACAGATGGAGGACGAGGTGCTGAGAGCAGGAGTGGAGGACTGGCGGCATGGGAGGAGGTCGAGAGACTAAGTGCGCTGATAGATGCTGAGAGGGAGGGCTGGGGGAATAGAAGGGTTTATACACATTGGACAGGGGGTCTGGGGACCAGAATCGACTGGATTCTGACAGCCAGCTGCTGGGGCCTAGATGTTTGGAAGTCACTAGAGGTAGAATGGTATCCATGGTCAGATCACTGGGGGCTTTTGGGATAGGGGCGCTTTGGGGGAAGTGGGGATGGGCCTGGACATTGGTGCCTCAATTCCTCTTTGTTAGATGACAAGACTCGGTGGGATGGGTGAGCTATGGACATTCAGCGGAGGATGGAGAATTGGTGGCAGGGAGGTGTCTCAGTTGGAGTTCAGTAGATGAGGATGAAGGAAATGGCCAAGATTTATTGGAGTGAGGCTGGCAAGGAGGCTGGGAAGCAGAGGAGGCATAGAGTGCGTTGGGCTTCTACTAGATTAACTAGGCTCCTGGAGGAGTGGGCGAGGTTAAAAATACTGGAGGGAGAAGATGATTGGAGGTTAATGAGGGCAAAAATAGAGGTTGGGGAACTACAACAGGTGCTGTAGGAAGAGGAGGAAGCGAGGGTACAGGGTTTGGCAGCCCGTCTCCGTTGGCAGGATTTGGAGGAAGGGGAGAGGCCTTCTAAGTTTCTTACAAGGGTTCTTAGGGCGAGATGGGTACAGCAATGGTGAGAAGAGGTGTTAGACTCTGAGGGTATACTGGTGCATGGTGTACAGGACATTCTTGGATCGCTGAAGGAGAGATGGAGTGGATTGTGGAGTGAGGAGAAGGGTGGGGCAGACGCCATGAATATTGACCGAGTATTGGAGGATTGGCACCCACCACAAGTCAAGGGGCTAGATGACCTGGTGATGCCGGTTCAGGAAGATGAGATCCACCAGGTTCTTACCGCGACAATGCCTGGTATGGCACCTGGAGAGGATGGTCTGCCCTGGGACTTTTGGAAGCGAATAGTTGGAGTCCCAGGGGTGATGGAAGAGATGACAGCATTGTGCGACTCCATTCTACAGACTGGGAGGTGGGTGGGGGAGCAGGACCTTGGGCTGGTGACATTACTCTATAAAAACAAAGGAAGGTGGGAGGATTGGAGGAACTGGCGGCCAATAATGTTACTCGATATGGACAGGAAGCTGGTGACCAAAGTGGTGGTGGCGAGACTACAGAAGGTGGCCCAGCAAGTCGTGGGTGTGGAGCAGAGGGGATTTGTGGGCAGTTGGCTCATCAGGGATGGCACTGCCTGGGTATATGGAGTTATTGAAGGGGTAAGAGCCTGTGGACTGGATGGGCGTCTAGTCTTCTTGGACCAGGAGAAGGCCTATGACCGGGTGTGAAGAGTCTGGCTGGCAAAAGTTTTGGATAGGATGGGGTTCTGTCCCAATTCTGGTCAGCGATGGTCAGCCTACTGGAAGGGAGTAGGGCTGCGCTCATGTGCAATGGTCATTGAGGGGTAGCATTCCCCTTGGGCAGGGGTGCGCCAGGGGGACCCACTGTCCCCCATTTTGTACGCTCTTTCTCTGGAACCCCTTATGGATAGAATTAGGCGGAAGATAGAAGAACTCTATGTTTTTGGCATAGGATGGAAAGTTGGGGCCTTTGCAGACGACATGATGGTTGGTTTGGGTTCAATTGCGGACGTTGAAGAGCTCAAGAAGACTGTGGAGTAGTATGAGGAGCACTCGGGAGTGAAGTTGAATTGGCATAAGTGTGAAACAATGGTGCTCGGCAATGGTCTGGTGGGAGGGGAGATTATAGGAACAATCGTCCCCACTGATGAAGCAGTACGGTACTTGGGCATCTATCTGTCGGTCTATGGGTCGGTTCTGCCTAGGCTCTGGTGGGAGCAGAGGATTGGAATCTGAGAGGAGGTCCTGCGGAGTTGGGGGGAAAGACATTTTTCTCTGGTAGGATGGGTCTTGATTTTGAATGTCTACTGGCTGCCAAAGCTGTGATACCTGGCATATTATCTGGACTTCCCAGCTTAGGTGGTGAAGAGATTGGTGAAGTCAGCAAAGGGATGGATTTGGGCTGAAAGGCGGAGTCAGATTGATTGGGAGACTTTGTCTCTGCCAGTGGTGAGAGGTGGTCTGGGGCTGGTTGACTTCCCAAAATGGTTACGCTGCTTGCGTACATGGTGGCTAAAGAGGGCAGTAGAATTGAGAGGAGGTGGCTGGGTCCCTCTGCTACAGAAAATCTGGGAGAGGCAGACATCACCAAGGGGCGCAACTGGGGATCTCCTCGCATTAGTTGGACTTCAGAATACTAAGCGACTGCGATATAGAGGATTTTGGTGGGGATAGCAGAGGGGGTGCACTGCATCGGAATTCGTTGGCAGGGGAATGAAGGAGAGGAGGATTGGGGCCTGGCGATATGGAGATGGGATCATATACTACTGGGTGGCGCCCCTTTAATTGAGTTCGATATTGGTGATGGAATAGAATGTCAAAGGGAACTAGGCCAGGATCTGTGGCCTAGCGGTTGGCAAGGAGTTGGAATCGGCGAAGAGTGGAACTAGCAGGGTGTTTGGACTTGGAGTGCTGAAGTGAGAAAGTGGATGCCGCCAAAGTATTGGGTGGTCTGGTGGCACATGCTGCAGAGGAATGTGATGCTCAACTTTCACTCAGGGTACCTCATCGTAGGGGGGTGCTTTGACTGTGAGGAGTGCCATAATGTAGGGCAGGAGGGGGGTTGGGTACAGATGCCTGAACATTGGCTAGGAGAGTGTGAGATGTTGGGGGATTTTTGGTGCGCAATTGGGGAATGCTTGGGGGTATGGCATAGGGGAGATGATGCACGAGAGAGGTGGGAGGACTTGAGGAACAGATTGGTAGGGGGGATAGGGAAGGAGTGGATTACTTTGGGCTGGGCATTGGCTATTTGGGTAGGACTGGCCAGTCATTGGTTATTTGTCTTTGAGAATGGAAGCAGGTAGGGCTTGGGGGACCGGTTGGTATGGTGGCACAGGCTGATGGAAGACACCTTAATGAGTTGATGGCTTGGTTGGGGGTTGCAGGGTAGTCGGAGACACCGCTTAGTGGAGAAAATTTGTGGCCAGAGTGGGGGGAGAGTTGGCATAGTGGGTGATAGGGTGATCTTTATTTATGAGGGGGTGGGGAGGAGCCTTCCTATGGGGATTGGGTAGTGGGGGGTGATGATGTATACTTATTCATAGACTAGTAATAAAGGCGGAGTCCAAGTGACTATAAAAAAAAAAAAAAAAATGAAGAAGATGTCCCCAAACTTATTCCATGGGATGACCCTTGCTGGACACCACCTGAAGACAATGACCCTTGGAATATAAAAGAAGGACCCAGTACAATCACCATTATTCCTAAGAAAGAGACTCACCAAGAGAAAGCTTTTCGGCTAAGAAGATATCTACACCAAATGGTCTTCCACTCTCCCTGAGACTATTGCTACCAGTGTCATCTGTTGGACTAATAAGAAAGACAGAGACCCCAGAGACTAGAACCCCCAACTACTCTTGCACAGTCCACTACCTTCCAAGAAGTCACCACAAGGTTACAAAGTCAATTTAGGAGACAAGGCTTCTTCACCCAAAAAGAAATATACCCCTTGTCCACCCTTCCCCCAACCTATGATCAAGATGGGTACCGATTTCCAAGACAACAAGAGATAAATAGCTGGGAACATCATTTTTAAGCAATGGAATATTGTAACCATAGAAAGCACCCTGACTGCTGAGACTGCAGACATTAGAAGATTCATCTCAGTCATGATGTTGCAGTGCATACTCTGAAGAAAGGAGATAACCAAAGCCAGATCCGAAAAAGCCAGATTCAAAAAAGCCAGACCAAGAAGCCAGGAAGAAGAATCCTTAAGATCTACAATTTGTGAGAAGATATCCTAGCTCTCACCAGACATGCTACCCACCAAGGATGGGCAGATGATGCTGCCAACTTCATGGAAGCCCTAGACCCTATAGAAAGAAGGGGAATTAATTACCTCTGAGACCCTTGTACTGGAGCCAGATGGCCACACCTTAACCTCAGAGCTTGGAGGCTCTCTGCTAGTAGAGCTTCAGCCCTAGAAAAGCCCAAACTCAGCAAGAATATTGCCCAGTATGCCCTGCTGCACTCAAAGGCCAAACCCCCAACCAAAGCCCACCCAGAAGATGTAGGATATGATCTTCACAGCCTGGAGGATAAATCTATCAAGCCTGGAAAAACCTTCATAGTCAGAACTGGATTAGCCATGCAGTCACCCCAAGGAGATTATATTCAACCGACCTCAAGGTCTGGACTTGCCAGACAAGGGATAACTGTAGAAGGAGGAACCATTGACCCTGGATACACAGGCGAAATCAAGGTTATTCTACATAACAGCAGTGCAGAATGGCACTGAATCATTAGAGGACAGAAGATTGCCCAAGCAGTCTTCATGAAGGTCAAGACCCCACAGTTTAAGGAAGTCTGAACTAATTGAAGGAACAAGACAAGCAAAGGGATTTGGAAGTTCAGACAGGAAGGAGGTATATCTCCTTCAAGTCAACCACCTCAAAAGGAATGTTCCCCAGCAAGTGCACCAGCAACCAGTCAGACTGTACAAGAATCTCATCCTGGAGCCTGGAGAACAAACTACCTTCGAAATCTTTGCACCACCTGACCCCGGAAACCTCTTCTTTGAACCCAAGGAAGATATCCCACACCTGGACATAGAGAGACACACATTTCCTGACAAGAAGAATCCAGTACACTCCTGAGGAACCAACCAAAGTTGGGAGACCATCATCTTGCTGAAAGGAACCATCATAGGACATCTGGTGCCTTTTCTCAAACTGAACTCATAGGGAAGTTTATGAACTAAACCTATCGGGAAATGGCAAAAGATTCCAGAAGAAAGGAAAGGCCCCTCTGCGACCCAGGAGACAGTGAAGCCTTCCACTAACATTGGAGAAGAATTGACACCTCAACAACAGCAACAATTAGTAGAACTTCTCAATAAATATCAAGATATCTTCACCACCAATTATGGCAACCTGCCATACAATCTATCATATCACCACAGCATAAATACAGGAAGTGCAACACCCATCTGGCAGAAACCCTATAGAATACCCCATTACTTGAAAACATTCGAAAAGGAGCACATACAAGAACTCTTAGACAATGGGGTCATCTGACCCTCTACCAGCCCCTAGGCCAGTCCTATACTTATTGTACCAAAGAAGGGAGGATGGAGACTCTGTGTGGATTACAGAAAACTCAATTCAGTCACTAAAAAGGATGCCTATCCTTTGCCCAGAATCGATGACCTTTTGGATCAGTTATAAGATACCAGATACTTCAGCAGTATGAACCTCTTTGCAGGATTCCATGAGATCCCCATGGACCCCAAGGACATTCAAAAGACAGCCTTCCTTGCTCTAGGAAAACTGTTTGAGTACCTCCGAATGCCCTTTGGACTTTGCAATGCACCCTGCACCTTCCAGAGGATGATGAATTCAGTCTATGCCCCTTTGATTCACCACTGCCTGATTGTATATATGGATGATTCCAACATCTATTCAGCAAATTTCGAAGAATACCTGCACCACCTAGAGGAATTCTTCAAGCTTACCTGCAAAAACCACTTGAGACTAAATGCAAAGAAATGCTACTTCAGGAAACAGAAACTCAAATTCCTTAGATTTATAGTCTCAAAAGAAGGAACCCATGCAGACCTAAAGAAAACTGAGAAGATTAATAGTTGGCCAGTACCCAAGACCCCAAAGGAGACACTATCATTTCTGATGCTAGTATCCTATTACAGAAGATTTATCAAGAACTTTGCTCAAATTGCTGCCCCAATCCAGATCCTTCTCAAGAAAGAAGTGCCATTCAAATGGACAGAATCACAAGGAAAAGCCTTCAAGGAACTCAAAAATCACATGACTACAGTACCAATCCTTGTGTGCCCCAATCTACAGAAGCCATTCATCTTGTATACAGATGCCTCTAAAGATGGCCTCGGAGCAGTTCTAGCTCAGGAAGGACCTGATCAACAGCACCATGTGATAGCTTATGCAAGCAGAGCTACCAATCAGCAGCAGATGAATTATGGTAGTACTAAACTAGAATGCCTTGCAGTCATATAGGCAGTCACCTTATTCAAGCATTACCTCATCAGAAAAAGGTTCACCCTGATTATAGACCATGTAGCCCTCAAATGGTTATTCAACCACAAGAAACCCACGGAAATCCTAGCCCACTGGATCCTTATCCTTCAAGATTACAAAATGACCATCATCCACAAAGCAGGGAAAGCTCACAACAATGTTGATATACTTTCCTGCCAGCCCAATGAACCAGAAGAGGGGTGTCCCAAGGAACTACACCCTAAAGGAAGTCCCTCAGACCATCAAGGCACAAGAGGATCTCATCCGAAAAGAATATCAGAAAGCCCATCAAGGACAGACAAGCACAGAAGATAAGATTCGAAAACTGTATCAACATTGGCCTCATCTCAGAACTCAAGTCCGAGATATCATCCAGAAATGTGACACTTGCCCGAAGTACCAAGGAAAGAAGAATTATCAAGCCCCTTTACAACCAATTCTCCCACCCACTCACATCCTTCAGAGATGGGGAGTAGATGTAATTGGACCTCTACCAGTCACACCAAGAAGAAACAAATACATTCTTGTATTTGTGGAATATCTGACCAAGTGGCCTGAGGCTTTTCCAATGGAAATCACAGATGCCTTAACCATTGTAGGCCTCCATGGACTCACACTCAGATATGGACCCCCAGAAGAACTCATCTCTGACCGAGGCACAGGATTCATCAATAACATAATCACAAGTTATGCCCAAATTCACAAGATCTACCTCAAAAAGACCCCATCATACCACCCCCAGACCAATGGCATGACAGAAAGAATGAACTAGACCATCAAGAAAGGACTTGCCTGAGTCAACCCTACTAATTGGGACCTCTGCTTACCTGAGATCCTATGGGAAATTCGGAACACTCCTGCCATGTCCACCAAACAAAAGCCATTCAAAATGATGTTTACTAAGAGAACCAGAACTGCTGATGATGAGAATCTCAGAGACCTCCTCAAGAAGGCAGAACAGTTATGAAATCAAGCCCAAGGATAGATTATCAAAGCCCAGGAAAGACAAAAGAAGTACTATAACCAAAAACAGAAGGATCAGAAGATCAAGATTGGAGATCAAGTCCTAGTTTGGAGAAGCATGATTGAGACAAACTTTGCCACCAAACTAGAACCGAAATAGGAAGGACCTTATTTTATACACAACATCAGAGAAACCAGCATCTATTTAAGAAGCATGGATGGATGAATCCTGAGAACTTCAGTACACATCACTCACCTCAAACTACATATATTTCCCCTCTACACCATGAACCAAAGGATTGATCAGTGCCTCCAGACATTGGTCCTCAGCTCCTTCCAACCCCTACCAGTCCCTCTACCCCAATTCAGCCAAGCCAATGGAAGCCCCCTTCAAAGGATCCAAGCTCATCAAGAAAATCTCACCTTGGCCAGATGCCTACTACAAGTCCACCAACTACAGGCCTATTATGCAATTGGTGAACAATTGCAGAACCTCCCAGCCCAAGAACAGACCTACATCAGGAACACTACAGGTCTGACCAGAAGAGACACTACTGCTGCAGACAGACTATACACCATTTACAAATGAAATGTCATAGTCCCAATACAGGCACAATTCTTCCTGAATGATATTCAAGGAATGAATCCTGTTACCTATTTGAGCATCATTAACTCTGTCGAAATCCTATTCCCTGAAGAAGAAGAAGAGCCCATAGAATGGAGTAACCCCAGTATAGACAACGAAGATGATGGAACAGGTATAGATGCAGAAGCAGCCTATGCTTATTGGGATGATGACTGAAGAATAGTCTGAGACAGACTACTCTTCAGTGGGGGCTGATGTGACAAACCAAAACATATCACCCGAATTATATCTTAACCAGATGATGTGAACAATTAGGCAAGATGATACAAATATACAGTATAGTAACCAGCAATCATTGCTGCAGAAAACTGTATAAATAGTCAGAGATACCAGAAAGGGTCTGTTTACCTGTACAGACTCTGTATGCCATACAGACTCTGTATACTGTACAGGTCCTGTACACCATACAGACTCTGTACACCTGCTATAAGTAGCAGAACTATAGTTAGCCACATAGTAACCAGATAGCAACCAACTTGTATAAATTACCCCAGAGACAAGAGTGAATAAACCTCAGTCCGAATTGAAGTGCAAACCAAAGAAGCCTCTAAAGATTGAGCAATTGGTCCCCTTATTCCCACTCCAGTCCACTTTCTGATACAAAGCTTGAAGATTTGCCACCTAAGTTCAAGGAGAACTTCACTGCCTTTTGAAAAAACCCGCTGCTTAAGGAATAAGCCACATTATTGGTTTGCTTGCCAGATAAGCCTGAAGATTTACTGCCCAAGTTCAAGGAAGAACTTCACCGCATTCCCAGAGAGCCCACCTTTCTTGCGACAAGCCAGTTTCTGATGCAACTTCGCAATAGAGCCAGTCTATTGATGTAACTCCATACAAACAAAGCCAGTCTTTGATGTAACTTAGCCAAGAGATCCTTTCTCAGCCAAGCCATCAATTCAGGAGGAATCCGTGCCATCTGAGTTAATTCCCAGTTAAGCCACCATTTTCAAGAAGTCCACTGATTCAGGAAGAATCCATATCATCTGCTGTTTTCGAGTTATCTGCATTTCCAGAAGAACCTGTGCCATCTGAGTAATATTCCCAGTTGGAGCCGATTTGCGACATCTGAGTTATTCATCATTCCCAGTGAACCTATTACAGAAGAATCTATGCCATATGATTCCCAGTGAGCCAAATCGAGTTATCTGCCAAATCTGCATAAGGAGAACTGCTAAATTGCCAGATCATCATGCTATATAAAGATTGTCACACCAAGAATGTCACCCAGAAATCACATACTTTTGGAAATTACCTTGCTACACAAAATTGTACCATTCTCAGTTGACCCAAGAAGGAAGTCCATTCATACACAAATCACCACTATACTCAGAGAACCATCCCAATAAGGAAACCACTCGCAGATATCCAGATTGACTATTATAACACTAAACACCAAGGACCTCAGGAAATCTTTGAACATTTTATTGCTTTTTGACAAAGTAACTGGGGGCTCAAGTCAAACTATATTAACCCTCAACCTTATAATTTACCTCCATTGAGTCAGAACATTACAATATATAATCTAAAATTACTATTATAAAATCCTATCTTAGGAAGTTTCAAGGATTGAAAAGTGTTCCAAAAATATACCTAAAATACTTACAAAATTCATTTATTGATAAAAGATAGACTAAAAATACAAAAAAAAAAAAAAAAAAAAAAAAAAAAAAAAAAAAAAAAAAAAAAAAAAAAAAAAAAAAAAAAAAAAAAAAAAAAAAAAAAAAAAAAAAAAAAAAAAAAAAAAAAAGCAAATATAGATAATACCAATTCAGCAAAAGAGGCTTTTTAGGGCCCAAAACATATTCTATGAATAACTACTAAACTGGCATATTTCTTATAAGATCTATTCCTTTAATATATTGCTTGAACTTTGGCTTTGGAAGAGCTTTTATAAGTAAATCTGTGATCATATACTCTATGATAATTTATCTTAAATATATACTCCAATACTCTATATATTTGCAAATGAAATGATACTGTATATTTTTTTATTTTTTTTTTTTCATCTCTCTCCAGTATAATTCACATTACACCTAACCTCAAGCAATGGTTTTCGACACAACTAGGAGATAAGGTACTATCGACATATCTTCGAACAAGAGTTCTGATGGGTATACTGGGTCGAGGGGTACTGGGGCCTTTGGCTGGCAGAAAGTGGGGAGGAGTTATGGCCTGGGGATGGGGGCCTTTGGAGGGTCGAAGGGCAGCAAGGGTTCTGGAGGAGGGCTGGTGTCAGGTGGGAATGGAGGGTGGACTGGCTCTGTGAGCTTTGCTGACAAGATGAAGGAGAGTGGATGGCCAGTTGGCGACAGGGCTGGTGCTACTGTGGGGAAGGGCAAGGCGAGCCTTGGGAGGGGGGGAGGTCCACAGGCTATAGGTATGAGCATAGGGTCTGGAGGTGTTGTGGTTGGGGGCGGGACTGCTGATGGAGGCATGACAGGGAATTAAGAAAAAAAAAGAGATGTGATGACTGATGGTAGAGTAGGGCTGGGGATACCGATTTGGAAGGGGGACCTGGCTGATGATGTGACAGGACTGGTCATGGCACCATTACTCAAAAAGTCGGTTTCAGAGTTTACGGCCACCTTGTGCTTCTGGGGCTTAGCGGTGACAGCCAGGATGGTGCTGGGGCTTATCTCACAGCAGGTGGCTGGGGCAGCCTCAGTAAAGTTCCTGAAGGGGCTGGAGGGGGTGGAGGTGGGCTTTGAGGAGGCAGGCCCACTGGATGAGGCAATGAAGACTAGAGTTATAGTTGGTGAAGTGGTGGTCCCTATGGTGAGGTGCCTCAGGTGGGACCCCAGGGTGGTACAACTGCTAGTCAAAGGGGTACTGACAGTGATGAAGGTTGAGGCTAGGAGGAGGGTTGAGGAGGTGGTGGCCAAGTATGGTGACATTGTGGATATCAGATTCAGGGTGTGGGAGGGGACAATGATCAGGACAGGTGATGTGAATGTCAGGATTAGGCTGGCAGGGTGGGAGACCACAGGAAAGGTGAGTGACTGGCCCTTGGTATTGATGTGAGGTGCTGTCATCTGTAGGGTATCAAGGGTGAAGGGGAGTGAAGAGGAGGAGGTGGACTTGTTGGAGGTGCTGGAGGAGTTGAGTAGTGCAGTGGAACAGAGGGCAAAGGCCTGGAAGCTCTTTGAGGAGTCAACGCATTTGGAGGTTGTGGAGGGGAAGCATATCTGCATGGATAAGGGGCAGTGGGAGCTGGCACAGGGGTGTAGGAGGCAGAGGGAGCTTCTGGCAAGTATGACAGTAGAGGCGAAGATGAAGGCAGTTGGAGTTGAGATATCTGGGGGCGTCAATGCCAGTGTCTGGGCTGGTAATGGAGGAGGGGAGGTGGAGGTAGGTAAGGAAGAGGCTGGGAAGGTACTGGCAAAGGACTCCTATGCCAATGGCACATTTGAGGTCTGGGAATAGGAATTGGATGCCACTCCCCCTCCTCTCATCAGGAGGGGCCCAGTGGTGAAGAGAAGGACAACAGAGGATGTGGTAATGAAGGGGGCCAAGCAGGTGCGCTTTGGGGTCCAGGATGTGGAGAAAGGGGGCCAGATAGTAGTGGCTGGTGAGGATGAGCTGGTGGATGTCCCTGAGGAGGGATGGGATGAGGCTGCCAGTGTAGGTGTGGACACCATGATGTTGGATGCAGGATGGCTGGCGACCCCAGGATGGAAGGAGGTGGGGAATTTGCTGTAGATGAGCAAGATGATGAATAACCTTGTAGCAGATACATTTGGAGAGGTGGACCTGCAGGCAATGCCTGAGGAGCATTGGGAATGAATTCTGCATGGCAATAGTGTGGTGGAGGCGCTGAGGGGGGAGATTCTTATGATCTTCCTAGAGGAGGAGGGTTATGAGGTCAATGAGGTGAGGAAGGCAGAGCTGGTGGAGGTTACAGGTGAGAGGGCAGCCTACTGTTGGGCAGAGCATCATGGTTTGCAGTTCTGGAGAGAGGCTTGTCTGGAGTATAGGGAGGACTTTGAGGAGAGAGAAGATAGGACAATAGTAGAACTTCTGGAAGGGCTGGAGGCACGGGAAGCTGGGGAAAGGGAATGAGCTGCTGAACATAAATTGGACTTGGTGCAGGAGGAGTGGAATGTGGACTTGTAGAGAATAGGATCATTATCTAACATTATTCCTATGAACAGTACAACTACCATTTTCTCTTTGAATGTGAATGGGTTGTGGGAATCTGGATGGCATAAGAACATTTTTACTTGGCTCAAGGGATTGGAGGCAGACCTCTTTTTACTATAGGATGTGAGGTGTGAGGATGAGGAAGATAGGGTGGAGTGGACTAGGGAATGGGGTGGGGCTGCTGCTTGGTTTGGAAAAGTGGCAATTCTGGTGAGGAAGGGAAGAGGGGACTTGGCAAGTATTAGGAGCTGGGGTGATCGCTTGGTCTGGGGAGATTGGCAGAGGTTGAGGTGAGAGTCAGTGAGAGTTGGCTCTTGCTACTGCCCTGTGGTTAGGGGTGAGAGAACTGCATGGATCGAGGAGCTGATGGTGGAGGGTATTCTCTTGGAGGAAGGGGTTGATGTTCTGGGGGGGGACTTTAATATGGTTCGGGACCAGCGTTTAGACAGGACTGATGGAGGGAGGAGTACAGGGGGGAGAAGTGGAGGGCTGGGTGCATGGGAGGAGATAGAGAGGTTGAGCTCCTTAGGGGATATGGGCAGAATGTGGTGGGGCGATACCAGGGTCTATACACATTGAGTGAATGGCTTAGGTACCAGAATTGACTGGATTCTGATGGCTGAGTATTGGGGTTCTGATGTTTGGAAGTCATTAGAGGTGGAGTGGTGTCCATGGTCTGACCACTGGGGACTGTTGGGGCAGGGGCAGTTTGGGGGGTGTAGAGATGGATCTGGACATTAGTGCCTTAACTCCTCCCTGCTGGCCGAGAAGGGGTTGTGGGACTTATGGATAGAGGATATTCAAGCAAAGGTTGTTGTATAGAGGCATGAGGGTTTGTTTGTGGATGTCTTTTTTTTTTTTTTTTTTTTTTTTTTTTTTTT